>VNJZ01002809.1:64801-147548 GCA_008042795.1 Drosophila asahinai | reverse complement strand
ATGTAATATAATAATATAATAATATAATAATATAATATTATAATAGTATAATAATATAATAATATAATAATATAATAATATAATAATATAATAATATAATAATATAATAATATAATAATAATATAATAATATAAATAATAAAAATAAGGAAAAGTTATGAAAAGTTATACGTTTTTTTTTTTTTAATAGAGCTGTTAAAGTATCGATACTAATATCGATGTATCGCTGATTTCAAAATCAGATCAAATAAAGTTGACGCCACTTACTTTTGAGGCAGTATTTTGAGAGTACAAACATGCAAGAGGATAAAGAGCCAATTCATTATTGGAAAGTAAGTGTTTTGTAACTTGTTTTGACTTTTTGCTTATATCTATTTTTATTTAGATAGAGAACAAAGGTATGATAGCATTACAAAGAACCGCAAAAAGTTATTTCCGCGATCAGGCTTCGTCCTGCGAGTCTGAAAGAACTTTTAGTTAGGCTGGCCAAATAATGTCGGACTGGAGGAGTGCGCTGAAACCAACCGAATATCGTTGAAAAACTGCTATTTATAAACAAAATCCTGATAATGTGATAAAATAATTTTAAAATATGTATCCTGATCTCACATGCCTAATATCACATTCAGGATTCAGTTTTTTTTTTTTTAAGTTACTCAACAGCTTAAAGAATTATTTGGCCTCGTCGTTTAAAAACGGGTTAACGCAATCTCCTAAGGTTTTATTAGGATTTATAGGTTTTTAAAAGAAAAAACAGAAAAAGTACGATATATCGATGTTTTCAAGTATCAATATCGAGAGTATCGATGTATTCAAATATCGATTATTTTACAGCTCTATTTCAAAAGGCATTGATTGTCCAAAATATGAAAGGTTTGTATTGTGACATCGATTCTGGCAAAATAGAATCGATGTTGGACCGAAAAAAAAAAAGAATCGTCGATAGTTTTACAGCTCTATTCCTTACCTTGTCGTGGGCCAGCGGTCGGCGGGCGGACACGGTTTGACTCTTTTTGCGCCAGGTGCCGTAGAAGGGCGGCCGCCGGTTGTCCGCAAAGTGCAGGTACTTGGCCCGCATCGTGGCCAGCTGCTTGGGCTGCTCCTCCTCGATGGGCAGCCCCGCCGTGGACAGGTCATCTAGGGGGAGAAGAAGAAAATCAGAATCAAAACATTGATGATCCAAAAGATGAATGGTTCACGATCGATAGTATCGATTTTGCAATCGATTTTTTCCCAGCTTTATGGGATACCCACCTATGACTTGCACCTCGTCCTCGTCCTCGTCCTTGGTGGGTTTCTGCAGCCTCGCGTCCCGCGACATCTTCAGCGGCTCGTGGCGCCCGCTCCTCAGCTCGGCGAGATAGAGATGCGCTCGGCTGGGACGCTTCCGCCGGCTGATGTCCTCCTCTTCGTCAGCCTCCTCGTCGTCGTCGTCGCATCGCCTGAAGAGCCCGTCCAGCTGGGAGCGGTTTTCGTGGCCCAGGGAGGCCCTTGTGATGGGCGCCACTAGCATGTCGTCCTTGATTTGGAAGGGGCGGAAGGCCAGTGTCTGGCTGCTGGCCTTGGAGCTGTCGCAGCTGGACTGCTCGTGCTCCAGGCAGGAGGAGTTGGCGTTGGATTGGCCGCCACCGGACTTGGGCTGCTTGGGCACAAAGAACTTGGTGAAGGACTCGGCGGCGCGCTTCTTCTTCTGCTCCGCCTCCTCGCGCTCCAGCTCCTTCTTGCGGCGCTCCTCGTCCTTCTTGCGCTGTACCTCCTCCTTGGCCTCGTTGCGCTTGCGCTTCTCCTCGTTCTTCGAGTCCACCTCCGCCTGCCGCTTGCGCTCCTTTTCCTCCCTTTCCAGCTTCCTTTGGTGTTCCTTCTCCTCTCGTTCCTGCTTGCGCTGCTGCTCCTTTTGGTCGCGTTCCGTTTTCTTTTGCTGCTCCCGCTGCTCCTTCTCCTGCTGCTTGAGGCGACGCTCCTCGGCCAGCTTCTGCTCCTTCTCCTCGCGCGCCTTGCGACGCTGTTCGAGGAGCCTCTGTTGCTTTGGGGTGAGTGTCTTCTGGGGATCGATGGTGGACTCCGGGTGGCTCTTGCGCAACGGGGCCTCTGCCTTCTCCGCGGCCTCCGTGTCCACATCCATCTCGTGCTCACTGCTGGAGTTCTGACCTCCGTCGCTGCTGGACAGGATTACCGAGATGTCGGCCTCTTCGATCGTTTCCGTGTCGAGTTTCTTTTCTTTCTTGGCCTCTTCCTTTGTGGTTTCCTTTGGTGACTGCTTCTTCTGGTCCTCCTGCTTGCCCACCTCCTCTGCAACCACCATTACCTCTTCCTCCTCTTTCTGCTCCACCTGCTCCTTCAGCTCCTCTTTCTGCTTCTCCTCGACCTTTGCCGGCGACTTTTCTGGCTCTAGCACCTTCGGCTTCTTCTGGGGATTCAGCTCTTCGGCAATGGCTTCGATATCGTCGCTGGACTCGCTGCCCACCTTGCCTGCATCTACAGGAGAAGCATCCACCGATTCCTCGGCTTTCTTGAGGGACTTCTTGCGCTTGGCGCGTTTGTTTACCAACGGCAACTTGATCTGTATCTTCTCCTTGGCCTCTGGCTTCTCCTTGGCTGCAGTCTTCGCTGGCTTGGCTGCCTTTGGCTTCACTTCCACCACAGCTTCCACTTCGTCCTCGTCGTCGTCGTTCAACTCGATAACCTGGTCCTCATCCGTGGTCTTGACCTTCTTGGTGGCTATGGCGCCGCTCAAATCCAGGTTCTCCTTGCTGTTGGAACGCCTCAGCCCGGGTTCCGTGGAGCAGCCAGTGCCCTCTAGCGGAGGCGCCTCGTCGCCATAGGAGAGCTTCCGCTTGCGCGGCTCCCTTATCGCCGGCGGATCATCTTCGTCCAGGTTCACCACTGCCCCGGAGGTGGAGGCGGCGGCGGCAGCGGGGGCTCCGCTGGGCGTAATCATCTTGAACGGCAGACGCGTCTGCACGAACTTCTTGCCATTGCTGGTCGTTCGCTCGGCGGACTTTTGCACGCTTTCCTTCGCTTTTCCATTGCTAGGTGTTTTCACCACGCCGGCGGGCATTATGTTGAGGTTTTTCCTGCTTTTCGCCGCTTGTTTTTATATGATCGCAAAATGGAAAACGCGCTGAAAACACACAAGAGATAGAGATGCACGAATGTGGGCGCGAATTGGCGCCAATAGATTTCAGGCTCGATCGATAGATCGATAGGCGGACCTAGGCCTGAGACGTGGTTAAGAACTTGGATATGGTTTAAGCGGAGACTCGTACCATTTAATGGATTTTTTAGGGGGAAAGCAAAATGTGTCATCTGGCAACACTGCCTACCGGCTTTGAGTGTGTGCGTCGCGTCTGTGCAGTTTTGATAAGTAAGATAAATAAACAAAAACATAAGTGAAAAGGCAAGTTGCTGGTGATTTTGGCTGACTTAAATGGTTAATAACGCATGTATTTATCCTACAGATCCGTCGAAAATGCTGTGGCGGGGACCCTGGCTGCTGGCTCTGGCCATATTAAGTGCACCCCAAACCCAGGCTTTTGTGCAAAACTCTGCGGGGGCGAGGGCGGCGTCGGCAACGTCGGACACTGTTCACCTGGCGCCGGGCACGTCCATTAACGTTACGGCCAATCCGTACGGATCGAGGACGCTCTGGACGTACTGCTACAAGGGCAAGAGGCACTCAATACTGAGCCTCCTGGAGACGGTGGAGTTCAATTTGGCGATCAAGAGCGAGGACTATGCCGAGTATGGTGGCAAGACGCCGGAGGAGGTCCTGAAGCACTACAACGAGCAGCACTCCCTCTTCAGTGTGACGCTGTTCTCCCAGAAGCGTCAACGCATCCAGCTGTCGCCCTTTGAGCCGCAATGCATTGGCGTGGCCTCCCGGCAGCCGTACAACGTGACCCTGAACCAACTGCCCGTGGATGTGTGGCGTCTCCTGCAGCTGGCAGCCGGCATTCTCGTCTTCTGGATCAGTCGGCGGCTGGCCAAGAACAGTGTGTTCTACTACCTGGCCGGGGTTATTATGGGGATCTGCGCCTCCATGCTGGTGGTAATTTACTTGACGGCAAAGCTCATACCGCGGCGTCCCATGATGTATGGCGTCCTGATTGGCGGCTGGACCATTGGCTTCTACGTGCTGAAGCAGCTGGCGGACAACATACGCCTCATCCTGCTCACCTACCGCGACTATGTGGTGTGGTATTTGGTCGTCACCGGACTCATATCCTTCCTGATTTGCTATCGCATCGGACCCCCGAAGAATCCCCGCTCGCAGAACATCATCATGTGGGTGCTGCAGGCCACTGGCGGTGCCCTGATGTACTTCAGCACCTGGCACACGAGCGCGGCCATCTTCCTGATGGCGGTGACCTTTGGATGCTACTACTTCCCCCCGTCGCTGGCCCAGTACTGCAAGCTCTGCTACCGACGCCGCTTTCCGCCGAAGAGGCGCCTGCTCACCCAGGAGGAGTACTACCACGTGACGGTCCAGGAGACGGCCCAGTCCCTGTCCGAGCTGCGCACGTACCTCAATAGTCCCGAGTGCAAGCAGTGGAACCTCATCACGAAGCTGCACAATCCCATGCGCTTCGCGGCCTTCGCCAATGGAGCCCCGCATCTGGACGACGAGGAGATTGAGGACTACTCGCGGGCCATCGAGGAGTCGTTGGAGGCGGCCAATGAGGAGGATCCCGAGGAGTTCTTGCAGTGCAGCATGTACTACCGCCCATCGGCGGACAGACGCCGGGCGAATCATCAGCGCCACCGCGTGAACATACCGCTGCCGACCTCCCATCGTTTGGCTGTGCCGGAGCCGCCGGATGAGGAGAGCGAGGACGACGAGGATGAGTACATGGATCAGCCGTAGAGGAGGAGGAGCGCTCAGTACTTAACCGAGACTGAATAGACTTAGGCCAAGGCCATTTATCCATCCACCTTTTCCATATTGCGGCGGCGAAGAAAGTTCCTTTTGGTCTTGAAGAGGGAGAGAGAAAATGCCAAAAACACGAAGGAGTCATAGACACTTAAGGCTACACGAATTTTTGTACTTAGTTTTGTTCGAAAATTTAGTTTTTTGTTCCTATTTTATGTTGCGACATCTTTTTCTATGTACTTGTCACTTGTCCTGCCTTTTTGTTTGAAATTTCCTTAGTTTTAATATGATTTTGTTCTTCTTGTTCCTTTCCTTGTTCTTGTCCTTTGGTTTATTCCAGTGGTCCGCACCATTATAGTCAAAAGATATGCGAAAAAAACAGCTAACATATATTGTAATATGGCAAAAAATAGCTGTAACTTAAGAACTAGCTATTTAACGCTAAAAAAGGCTAGATCCAGCCACACAATTACGATTTGTCTGCACTGATTGACTGAGAAAAATCCTGCCGACCACTGGTTTATTCCCGTTAAACTCATCTGTAAATGTTCATGTACAAAACAAGCACCGAAGAAATATGTTTAGAAATATACCGAAATTATGCACTAAAATGGTGGCAAGATATAAGCAATTACTTTAATTATTTACTACAGTGGACGGGCAGCCACTGGCAGGCCTGGGAGGGCGGCGTGTGCATCTGACCTGGCAGCATCTTCACCCGCCGCCTGTCGTCGTCGTGCTTCTCGGCGGCGCACATGGTGAGATCGCGCTGCCGGAAGATCAGCACATCATCCACATAGCCGACGGTCCAGAAGCTGGTGGACGAGCTGGGACTGCCGGAGCGCAGGGCGCCCACGCGATTGCCCTCGGCGGGATCCACGTACAGGTACCACTTGAAGAGCTCGCTGCGCAGCGTAAAGATCGGCGTGGCGTCTGCGCTGTGCTCCTGGACAAAGGCGCGTATCAGGCCCGCGGAGTCCGTGAAGTTCTGCTCCCGCCAGGTGAACACCTGCCTCCCGTTCAGCCCGTAGTTCCACTCGTCCGTTATGGTCGTGTACAGATACTCCCGATCGGAGCGGGTGAGCAGGCAGAAGCCTTGCGGATCAAAGAGGAGACTTAGGACAGGCGGCAGGCCAGCCTGCAGGGCGGCCACTCGCTTCTGGAGACCCGCATCTACGCTGGCGTACATGTGATGCGTGGTCATCCGGTTGACCACGCGGGCCATGTTGAAGAGGAAGAGCTCGTTGCTGTCGTGCATGGTCTGGTAGCGCCAGTACAGGGCCAACTCCGCCTCGATCATCATCTTGAAGCTCACCTCGTCGCGGTCGGCGTAGAGCTGCTCCAGCTGCTGCACCAGCTTGTCCAGCGGCCGATGGAAGTACACATCCTCGACGGCATTCACCAGGATATCCCGGACCAGGGCGGGCTCTACGCTGGCCGCTATGTACATGCCATACGACTGGATGTTCTCCTCGGCATTCAGGAGATTCGCCAGTCGCTGGGACATCAGGGTCTTCAGGTGGCGCCTCACCTCCTGCTGCAGCTCGCAGGCGGAGCGGCCCGTGGGTCCGCTGACGCAGGCCATTTCGTCGCGTATAAAGTTGCCCAGCTGGGTGTACAGTCCCTTGGCCTTCTCCGTGTCATCTACGAAATCGGAGCGCACCACGCCCCAGATGCTCTGGAAGACCTGCAGCTTATCCCCGCGACTGGCGGCGCGCGGCAGGATGACCTAAATAGATGTATTCAGCTATCAAGTGAGATTTATACCTTGCAGCCTACCTGCAAGTTCTCGAAATCGGGTTCCAGGGGCACAGCATCCCCGAGAACCAGGGGAAGCCAGGCACAGACGAGGCAGATGAGCAGCTGCATTGCGCGGCAGGAACGTTTGCCTACTAATGATCGATGTTCGGGCGACAGAGCGAGGGCTTATCGCTTGCAAGCCACCAAAAAGGTCACTGGAGGTCCATCTTGATTTGCTTGGCCTTGTCATCGGGGCTGGACTGCGCCGGCAGCGGTCTTTTCTGGCCCAGCATGGCCGTCGTCTTGATGCGCTGCGTCAACTGATCCACATCCATGGGCATGGGCGTGGGAGGGAGATTGGTGGCCGGCACAGAGCGATCGCGGGGCTGCCTTCGCGGTTGGGGCACCACGAAACCCTGGTAGATCTTCTCCAGCTGCTCCAGGGGCAAGCTCTCCAAATGGGACACCTGCACAAGCCTCTAAGTAAGCCGTAAAGTATTGAAATTGGTTTTTTAAATAAAAAATGAGACTCGACTTGCCTTTTTAAGCTGCATTATCATTTCCGTGCGAGCCGGGTCTTCTTCCATTGTCACTAAATAATAAATAATTGTTTATTTCTTATCAAAAACCAAAAAAAGGGACAAAGGGCGCGAACGTACACCTGGTTATATTTTCAATCAGCTGATCCATTGCCGCTTCTTCTTTGATTCCGTTTAGCACAGTTTTGGACCTCTGTCCAGCATAGTTTCTAACCCTTTTCAGCAAAGTTATACACCGATTTCATCGAATTCCCCCACCCGTTAGGTATTCTAGTTTTTTGTCCGATTTAGCTAGTTTCTAGCCAGATCCGGCTAGCTCTGCAAGCATAGCGGAGAGCTTTTGTCTGTGGCAGCCAGTAGCTGGCAGAAGCTGGGCGCGCCGGAACTTGCAAATGACGTAAATTTTAAAATATGACCGCATTTCGTTTTGGCGAAAAGGGCAAAAAACGCGTTTTGGACGCGAAACTTTTCAGAGCTCAAGCGCCATCTAGCGGAGTGTTTATCTCCCACAGATGGCGCCACCTGCACACTCTGAAACCGTTACTGTTCCCACTATTACCGCTCGTTTGTTGTGTGGGCGTTGCAGTCCACAATGGGATCCACTCAAACGATTGGCTGCCAGCAAAAGCCCTGCGCAAGAGGCAATTTCAAAATGTCAAAATGCTGGCCACGCCCCCGCACCGCTCTGAGAATGTGTGTTTCATCTTCTATCTTTTTCCTTTACTGCGCTGGCTCCTTCTGCTCCTGCTTCTTCAGCTGCTGCTGCTGCTGTTCCTTCTTCTTCTTATGCTATTCCCCATTTTGTTGATGTGTGTGTGTGTGTGCTGTGTGTTTGTGTGGTTGTTTGTTTGTTTGTTTGTTTGTGCTTCGTTTGTCGTATAAGTGATGAGTCAATTAACCCAACATTCCTGCAGGCCACATATTGCTTTAATTAAACAGACAAACAAAATCGCAACAACAACGCAGCAGCAACACAAATTGCACTACTTTTGCCACCATTTTGTTGGTGCTGCTGCCGCTGCTGTTCCTTCTTCCCCCTCCCTCCCTCCCCGACTCATTTTCTGTGACTTTTGGGGCAGTTAAATGGCAAATAAATATTTGCATTTATTTTCCCGCACACGGACACGCACACATGTGCAACCTTGAAACAAAGGCAAGAAGCAGCACAACGCTGGCTGGCTGTTAATTAAACTTTAATTACTTGTAATTAATAAAGTTGATTGATTTGCCGGCCATAAAATAAGCGCACTTTATACAAGTATAGTTGTGTGTGTGAGTATTTTTTTTGTTAGCTCTCCTTGTGAGGTCAGTTGCGGTTGCCATGTAAATAATAATTATAAAGATCTCATAGATAAAAATAATATTAAGAATAATAATCATATTAAGAACATTTAATTTTGAGAAGTAATTAGATTAATAATAA
This sequence comes from Drosophila asahinai, assembly GCA_008042795.1. NCBI lineage: Eukaryota > Metazoa > Arthropoda > Insecta > Diptera > Drosophilidae > Drosophila > Drosophila asahinai. Next base: position 138,977 of record VNJZ01002809.1, on the reverse strand, counting down.
TAGTAGTTGTCCGTTTGTCCTTTGCTCGGTGTGCCCGTTTGTTCGCTTATCAGTGTGTCCGTTTGTCGATTTGTCCGTTTATTAATATGTCCTGTTTGTCCGCTTTTCCGTTTGTCCGTTTATGAAAATGTCCTATTTGTTCGCTTTTCCGTTTGTCCGTTTGACTATTTGCCCGCTTGTCCGTTTATTAATATGTCCGTTCATCTGTTTATCCGTTCGTCCGTCCGTCTGTCCGCCTGTTCTTATATCTGCTTTTAAAAGCTATCTTTCTGCAACTTCCCTTATCTAAATATCAGAATATATAACTCACAGTATAAAGAAAAAACAGGCAATAGAATGTATTTATTCTATGAAATTATATCATTAAATTGGAATGATGTGTTAAAGGCTTTTACGAGATGCGTATTAATTACTTGAATCACTGTTTCTAGTTCCTAACATTTTTCGGAAAAGGAAGCTCTGCAGCAATTAAAAATCCTTGAACTTTAATCATTCCTGCACCTTACTCAAATTATACTCAAATTAGCTTATTTTCTTCCAGAATATTGTTTGGAATTTTAAAGATGAACTTAATAAAACCAACAAAAAACACAGTGAAATAGTTTCCCCCTTAATAAAAATAATTTTAGTGTTCCGTGGACACTAGGTGGGAGAAGAGGTTAGAAAGCCTTTTGTTTTAAACAATTTCAATTAAAGAATGGCACTCAAGCTAAATTTATTGTTTATATGTACATAAACACCAAGTGAGGGAACGCATTTAAAAAAATCTTAAGCAACAAAATTGCAAATATGACATTAATTAATTTGCAAGGGTTCCCTCTAACGGTAATGACCGCATCCCGCCCCTCTCATAATCAATTCGAGGTGTTTAATATCTATTGAAATGGCTTCCTTGGCTTAACTTCAGCCAAATATTTGGACCTCAAGCGTTTCACCTCTGTCACCATTAGCGAACCATAATTCTCCGACATCAGATCCAGACAAATTTCCGAAAACACTTCTCCCCGAAGCAGCCTGGACGACGACCATGATGGTGATGATGTGATTGCCAAAATGGATGGACAATGGCCAAAATGCGAACCGCAACATATGCAGCCATACAAAGGGATATAGGATGCACTCTGAAATAAATTGAAAAAATTAGTATAAATAAAAAGAAGATAAACTGTATATATTATACTTTTAATTGATTTAATAGTTTTCTTATTTTCAGGGTTATAGGGTATAGGAATTTTCGAATTTTAGAAAAACTCTCAGAAATTATTTTGTATTTCATGAAATAATTATTCCAAGTGTAGGATACTCACATGCACAAATAGGGTCCTGGCTAGGGAGAGCATGCAAATTGCTTCGGCAAAATGCAATTGAAAGGATGTCGAAACAAAGGCCACAAACACAAGAAGTAATAGAAACAGAAGCCGGGCTATATTTGCCAGGACACTCAGTACCCTGTCAGCACAATAGATGATGGACCCAGGACGCTGGACGATGGACGCGAAACAATGGACCGAGAACTGAAAATAAATTTTGCATGCAAAACGCAACAAACAAAAATAGTATTTTGAAAATTTGCAGTGCGAAAGAGATGGCGCCGAGGAGAATATGGGAATAGGAATATCGCACTCAATAAAGGATTTCCACTCGAATGTTTTTCGGGAAAAACACAATGAGAAAATGGTAAAAATAGCTTAAAAACAAGAGAAGAAAATAGAAAATAGAAAACACAAAATGCCAAACAAATGGCAAAACGAATTTTTCTCTTTTTATTTCGCCATCTTTCTGTCACTTCTATTCCATTTCTATTTCTATTTCTGTTTATTTTTGTTTGTATTTTTTTCTGGGTTGTATAAGCCGCAAGCTTCGCCTAAAGTGCGTTTCATAAGAGTAGAAGCACTTGAAAGATGTGAAAAATGTAGGGTTTATGGAGAAATAAATATGAGAAATAAACAAGCTTTTAAATTAAAGTCGAAGAGCAAGTTTACTTTGGGGAAACGAAGGATACTTTTTGTAAATTCAGTAAAATAAATTCTGCTAGTCACGAAACGCACTGTAGTGGCCGCGGCCACCTAGCAGATAGTGCCAGATACGGATACAGATACATCTGCGGAGCGCATCGGCCACACTTGATCGACTTCTGACTTAATGCAGCTCGGGCGTTCAGAATGCAATTTAGCGGAGCTCGCAAATCTCGCCGAGGAAGCGCAGCAGGAAAACAAAAATAAAAAAATATAACAAAAAAAGAAAGAAAAAAAAAGATAAAGGAAATTGGGATGCGAGAGAGGCAATCATCAAATAAATATGCGAGTGAGTGCCTCTCGTCCCGAGTCCTTTATTTGGTTCGCTTGCCAAACAAAGGGAAAAGCAGGAGAAAAGACGCAGGAAGAAGGCATCATCAGCATTCAGCATTCAGCATCATCGAGGAGGCCCCGTCAAAGTCGAAGTCCTTTGAAGATATTTGATACAAATTGAAAGCGATGATCTGGAAACGTCGAGTTTGAGTTCGAGTTCGAGCTCCAGTCGAAGATGCTATCTGAGGCAATTTAATTCGCCAGCAGATCGATTGCGGTAGTTGATCTTTGGAACGTCACTAAGGATGCATTCCCTGCAGAGGCCAGGCAGGACCAGGACCTTGAGTTGATTTGATTTGATTTGGCCAAGCGAATGGAAATCGAATCAAATCGAAGCCAGGCGAGCGGAGTGGATGAATGGATCCGCCGAGGTAGCCGTACGCGATTATGGATTCATTGACGGGGAACGCGAATGCGAATGCGAGAATCATGAATGGAGCAGGCCTTTCAGATACTGAATACGTGTGTTCTTTTATGGCAAAACGACCTATAAATAGAAGTTAGAATAGTGTATTAATTAGGGGATTTATAGAGCAAATCTATACTAAGAAAGAAAGTTTTAATAACGACTATTTATTGATCAAAGTTTGGGAAATGCATTTATAGTCAAATCAGAGTTTCTTAAAATCTATACTAAGAAAAAGAGTTTAGGAAAAGACTATTTATTGATCAAAGTATGGAAAATGCATTCATAGTCAAATCAGAGTTTCTTTCAGCTTTTTTAAGTATCACAGATATTGCTGAGGATATTAAATTGTTTAAATGGAGAGTATAACATAAAATGTGGGGCTCACAAATATTATTTCTAGCTTATTAACATGTTTTTGTGTTTCTTTCTAAGGTGTAAAATTTTGTAGCATACTTATGGACAACATTTTAAATTATTTCATATCTCCCTATATATTTAGCATTATATTTTAGGTGTTTCTTATATACCCAGCAGAATTATTAATACTACAAAGAGTTCTGATCTTTGTAATATTTAAATAAATAATTTTATACTTTAAATACAAAATGTAAAACAAAAAAAAAAGTATTCTTAGTTAGGGTAAGAAGAATTTGATTTTAAACATAAATATAATAAAAAATAATTATTTTACAACAAAATAAAAAAAAAAACTTTACTTAAAACATAATTTTTAAGTAAAAATACAATTTAGCAACAAATATCGATGAATAAAAGGTTGCGTTATCGATTTAGTACTGAGTTTCCGATTATTACCTTTCCAGCTTCCTCTCTTTCCTGGGTAAGCTTCCTTCCCGAATGATATTTATGGGAATTCCATCAGGCGTCACTAATACAAATCGCTGGACATCTGCGAGTCCTTTTCCCCCCTCGAAAAAAATGCTGCAGTCGGGGCCTCTCACTTTTTATAGCTTCCGCTCTTTGGCTAACAAAAAATTGCATTTGGAAAAATCAGTTTGGGCACGCATGTGTCCTGTGTGTCCTGCGTCCTGCGTCCTGTTACCTTCTCGGTGCTCGGTCCTCCTCCCCCACTCCCTTTCTTCTTTATTTTTTTTTTTTGATTTGGCGTTTCCGTTTTTTGTGTTTTGTTTTTTGCACGATGCGCTCTCGCTCAGCTGCCTTGACTTCTGCGTCTCCTCCTCCCACTGGTCCCTGTGGGCAAAAAGGATCATTAAATAATTTAAAAACTAAATATAGAATCTTAAATGTTTTATTAACTGAAATCAGGGCCATGTTCTATTAATGAGTTACGCAAAAGGTTTTTTATGGCTGTTAACTGTAAGTACTTCTCTTTTCGCCCACTTATGCGCCGCCATAATACTTTTTCCCTTTGAGCTGCTTTCCCATTCACTCGAGTTACAGTTTTCGCTGTTTGTGTTTGCATTCTTTTGTTGTTAAATAACAGAAAATCTATTCATGGAAGCGAAATTGATGCGGAAAAATTACAAGTTGTGTAAGAATTTTAAAGCTCACTGTAATCAGGGGTTAAATTTGGAACAATTAATACAAACTGATCATTTTTGGGAAATCTTTCTGCATGTCCTCTTCGAGGAAGTTGGCAGCACTGTAACCGCTTGGCTACTGTTATTGGCGGCTGCTGCTGCTTTGGCTCCTGCTCTTTGACGCTGCTTCTCCTCCTCATCATCATCATTGTTGTTGTTGCCTTTTTTACGAGCAGGGAGCGCGCGAAGAGAGAGCGGCAACAAAAACAACTATAATTGCCGCGGAGGACGACAACGACGACAGTTAGTCTGGGCAGAGCGGCCATCATTTCGGATTAGTGTGCGTGTGTATAGGTGCGCGTGTGTGTCTGACCTTTTGCATCTGCCAGAGGTCGCAAAGGGAAAAAAAAGGGGGGAAGTCGGGGCTCGTTATGGAGTCACGCTCTTCCTCTTCAACCCCGACTTCCATATAAATTAAGATCCCTAAATGCTGACAAAGGCCACTAATTCAATGGCAATAAAACGGATATTAAACACACATCGAACTCCGGCTACCGACGAAAGTCTGACCAAAAGGGAGGCGAGAAAAGAGAGTAGGGCGAGAGGAGGTGGAGGTGGATGGGGGAGTGATCATACTCCTTGGCTGCCGCTCTCTCTCTGTCCCCACCTCTCTCACTTTCCTTTGCTCTCTCTCTCTGCATTTACACTCAACAAAATCCGGTACCTCTTGTCGAAAGATTAATTTTTAAATCTTGTTAATATTTGAATATGTTGTGATCTCTGTTATATATATTTTTTATATATTTTATATATTTTTTTATTTACTTTATTCAATTTTATATATTTACATATTTCTGTTATATTTATATCATTCGAACAATCGAAACTTTCTCTCTGTGCACCTTATTCTTTTGCTGCGCATCGTTTGCATTAATGAATTAAAAATTGGGGAATTCGAGGGGAAAAATTGTTGGCTATGGAAAAATGCGTTCAACGGCGACTGCTTCTTTTTCTTCTTCTTCTTGGTCCAACTGTTTTTCTTCTTATTTTTTTATTGAAAACTTTTTATGAACGAAACGGAAAAATGTGGACAGAAGTCAGTGGGGGAGATACCCTATAAATTGATTTAAGCAAGGGTGTTATTAGGACTTTTAAAGGCATAAGGGTTAATGGTTTAAAAGTTCCCAGCATTGGTTCTGTTACCGCTAGCGTTGCACTAGAATTCCCAACTAAGCAAACGGTTACCGACAAAAAACTTTGAGGGTTTTTTCTTTGACATACTGCAAAGTTTTAAAATTTTTAAAATTAGACTTGCAAAAGCAAAGAGCTCTTTAAAAAAAATCCCATTAAAAATTATCACTAATAAATATTATTTTTTATTGACTACACACACATATAGTATCTTTCCAAGTAACCAAAATCCCAGGGCACCTTTTGGTTCGAAATCAGCTTTCATTTCCTGCTCCCGATCACTTTTTATGACCCGCCGCTTCGAACTGATCACTAATTCATTTTTCTAATTTTCCACATGCCCAAGACGAAGAAAATAAAGAAAAGGTGGGCCGCGCAGTAGTCGGGGAAAATCGGGGAGGGGCTGCGGCTGCGGCTGCGACTGCGGCTGCTGTGTGTATCATTTTCCGGGGTCCGAGGGTCCGAGAGTGGCGATCGATTCATTATGCCCCGTAATTTATGTGCCGCTGTCAACTGTGAACAATTGCGCGGCTGCAACTGGTCTTCGATCGCCCCTCCGGGCCTACTTGTGTCAAAGGTCACTCACATCGAATCAGGTGCATCTTGAATCCAGGCCGGGCCCCATAAATTAGCCATTACCAACCAATTATCAAGGCAGCGACGCACAAAGGAAAACCCAAGGAGGAAACCCCATAGGGAAAACAGGAAGTTCTCGCCTCTGAATGTCACCGCTCTTTGTCCGCCCTCGTTTGTCCATTAAAGAATCCCATTCCCAATCCGAATCCGAATCCGAGTCCGGTAGTCGCTTCCAAATTCTGCACAGCAAAAAATATATAACACAGGTGGTTCTTCGTCTGAAAATAAATAAATAAATATATAAATAAATTTAGTTAAATATTTTGTATAATTATTTTATTTCCCACTTACCTTTCTTTGGAAATATCCTTATAATATCAAAAGATTAATTGATTTTGAACGGATATTTGTTTGTTTATTGTTTTTAGTCCATATTTGTCTCAGTGTGGCTACTGTGCGGTTGGTGGCTGGGAAATGGGTTCGATTCTTTGTGCAAAATGCGGCCAAAACACTCGATGACAGGACGAGGGCGACTCCTTGCGGAAGTTGACCGGATATTGGACAATCCTTGATGCGATGAGGTGGAGGGCAGGGCACCGAGGTGAGCACTTACAGGTGGGTGGTCCGCGCATCGAGCACCGAATGATCTAAGGGAATAATACATAGGTGGGAATTCTACACAGATTAAAGGGAATTAAGAACAATTTACTGCTAAAAAAGTATATAAATTAAAGCTAACTTAATACAGAAACAGCCGAAAAATTAATCCTCGATAAGTTTAGAACAACTCAAGTTAAAAATTAAGACAATAACCAAAGATTACGCTAATAATTCTTCCTAAGAATCTATTTATATTTAAATAAAGTAAGGCTTCCTTGTGATTTTAGGTATATTAATATTAACCATAAATAATTTCATCTACATATAATCTTTTATCAAAAACTGACCACTTAGTGCCTTATCAAATTCCGTTTGTATACTTAATCTTAACTCGAACAGCCTTTAATTGATGGATTTTCCACATTTTCCCAGGGTTTGAAACCATAACCTTTGCCTTGTTCTATGCCATTACACCCCGTGACCCCGACTCCCTGGTTAACATTAAACAAATCATTAAACCGAATAACTCCACCTCCTCGCCGGGAAATCAATCAAGTTGGACAGAAGTAAAACAGATGCTGCTCCAGAGTCGGGAGTCCGGGAGTCGGGTGACTCTCCCTCACTGTTTTGGCCAAGTGACTACCGATTTCTGGCCAACTTGAGGCCGACCACCCTGGGCGCGGCCAAAGAAAAAGTCCAGCGGACAGAGCGGGGGGAAGTTATCGTTATCCGAGGAGTTGGAGAAGTTGGAGGAGCTGGAGAAGCTGCAACCGGTCGCCGGTCCCGGCCTGTCTGCAGTTGGAACTTTTAGTCGCGACCCGAACTTTGGGGATTTTCTCCAGCTTTAGCCAACTCAGCCAGCCGCTCGTGTGGCGGCAAGTGTCTCGCGCTGCCCTTACACTTGGGAAAAAGGGGAATAGCTTTTAATATAATAATACATTTCTGTCAGCTGCGTAAGGGTAATATTTTTAAGAGTTTTCTAGAGACCATAATAATTATTAGATCGTGTTTAAACCCGGTACCTATAGGGTACAAGGGTATTATGGGTTAGTGCCAACCTCTGTCCGTCCGTATGAAACAACAGATCTCAGAGACTATAAGAGCTAGAGTTACCAAATTTGGTGACAACATTGGAATCTGTTGCACGCAGATCAAGTTTGTTTTAAAATTTAGCCACGTTCACTTCCGCCCTCAAAAATCATAAAAAACGTTAAATAAGCTATTCTCGTTATTTTCGGGTTAAAGTTAATAAATACAAAAAATAAATAAAATATAGCGGACGCTTCCTGAAAATGTCAGTAAAATCGGATGATAAACATGGGAGATATTAGCAATAAGGTTAGAATTTTAAGACACCGCCTTAAGGCACTGCTGTTGCAAGCTGTAGCCGACAGGTGGCGCATTCGAGCCTTGGCCGTGCGATATAATGGCGCCAATGTATGTATGTACAATGTATGTATGTACAATTATAATGTGCCTTTTAGTGTGAAGCGCAAACGTTTAGGTACCGGGTACCTCACAGTCGAACACAGTCGACTGTAGCTTTCTTACTTGTTTAATTTGGTACGCGTGTAAAAATAAGAAAAATATATGTTTTATTCTCAAATCTGTTAACTTAGGGAAGTTATTTCAGATCAAAAATAATAAATAATTTTTTTAATTAAATATTAAGTCTTTAGAAGAATTCCTTACCGTGTATTTCCCCAGTCTCTTTCATGTTGATGACATGCTGTGCCGCTTATTAATGATACACAATTTTTGTATCATTTACGGGTCACAATAATGTGGCCCGCTTTTCGATCCCAGCTTCCAGCTACCAGCTCCCAACTCCCAAGTCACCAGTGGCCAGTTCTCAGTTCTCAGTTCTCTGTTTTCAAATCTCCATTCTCCGTTCTCCGTTCCCATTCCCCCGCGAGAGATTTTTTCGGGGCCTGTGCACTTCACAGAAGCGCATTCTTTAAGCTCCCTGCCCGGGCCCGGGTTGGCCATAATTTATTATGCGGGAAATCTTATTCACGTGACTTATTTGCTTCTGAATGCCGCCACAAGAATCGAAATCAGCAGTGCATACGAATCCCAATATGAATCCCGCCGAATTCGAGCCAGAAATCGCGGGCAACTTGACCAGTTGACCAGTTGACCACCGATGGTGATGAGTCACCTCTGGCGGAGCGGGAGGGATAGATAATGGCGGCCGCCTTGATGTGGGTCCCTCGATTCCAATAACAATTTCGATCCCAACACACCCAGCGAAACGATCTCGCGAATCCCATTGGAGGACACCGAGTCAGAGTCCAGCTGGTAAAAAAAGTAAGAAAAATACAAAAAATAAAGACTTAAAACACGAATAGAACCTTGTGACGACAGTGGGCCGGGATCACTAAATTGGATAGTTAATGCATGAGAGATTCGGGTATTTATAGGACCGACTGGGAGGTATTCGAAGAGTGTGAGGGAAAATGTATCATACAAATGGGAGATTTTAGAAAATATAACATTTATAATTGTGTTTTTCAGGTAGTTTTAACTTAATTTTAAAGAAAGTTTAGGAAAAATAATAATATACTAATTTTATTGGAATATTATTATATTAAAACTATTTAAAAAGCCTGAAGATAAGTTAAAAGGTTATTATAATATGTTTTATAGGTAGTTTGTACACCCAAAAAAAAACACAAGAGTTTAACCTTTCTACGCGTTGTCTTAAAAGTATACTCAAGTAGAATAAAGGGTTTAGTATAAATTTTATACTTAAAAATATCAAATATATACCACAAAGTATAATATTTATACTCCAAAGATTCAATTGTGTATTTTGGAGTATTATTTTTATACGAACCTACATCGAAAATTCGATAACATATCGCGTTAGCTGGAATTTAGTGCTTTTCTGTTTGTCGCGTTAGTGATTATTATGAAATATTGGTGCAGATGAGTATAAAATGTATACTTTCGTGGTATCAAATTAATAAGCATCTTATTAAGAAATTTTTCATACTCAAGAGTATAGAATTCATGTAACAATAGTATAGTTTCTATGACGATTTTTTTTTGGGTGTAGGAAAGTATAGCTTTTTTGAGTCCACATAGGTTTACTCCCCATTGGGAATATATTATACATTTTAAGTATTTATTACCTCTAAAATTCCCATTTGAGGGTACCAAACAATTCGTTACCTTTTCACACCCCTCCTTCGCCCCCCCCTCTCATTTCGTAATATCTTTTTTTTTTCTCGCTTTACCTTTACGCTTTGCTTTAATTTATTTTCATTTGGGGCCGCGTGCGATTTTTATGCTCATTTTTGTCGAAGACATTTAATGATCGCATATATAATTTGAGAGAATGCGAGAATACAGGGCCCCCCGACCTTCCCCGACCTAACCCGGGCCTTATTGAAATGGAACGGCGGATCCGTGGACCTGTGATGGAGCTGCCTGTTGTCCCTGTCGCTCCCTGTCGCTCCCTTTTCGCTGCAGTTGGTCATAATTTTATGGGAGCTGCTGCTTCGGCAAATACACTCGCTAAATTTATGCACATTCCAGCTGACCCCCCGCTACCCATTCCCATTTCCATGCCCATTCCCCATTCCACCCATTCTCATTGCCATTTTCATACCGAAATTTGCATACCAAAAGCAGGGGATCGGATCCTTTTATCTGTTGAGATGGCAGATACCCTTTCTGGGTATTATTTATTAAATGTAATAATACATTTAATAAGGTAATTTAATGGGTCTTTAAATATATTAAATTTAATTGTGTAAACACTAAACTTGCTATCATTTCAGATACCCTTTCCGGGTATTATTTATTAAATGTAATAATAAATTTAATAAGGTAATTTAAAGGGTCTTTAAATATATTAAATGGAATTGCATAAACACTTAACTTGCTACTGTAAATAATTAATCCAAAAATACATGACGAATATGACATCTTAAAAATATATATGTACATCTTATATCTAATATTTTAATATTGCTCCTTAAATAATTATTTTTTAATTCAAATATAAATAAGCAGGCTTCTCACAACTTTCATTAAATTTCGGGTGTACCCCGGCTTTTATGGGGTATTCCCTCTTTTTGTTGGCAGAAGAACCAGGTGCAAGGACGGAGCGGAATCGGGATCGGGCTCGGGATCGGTTTGGTTGGGATCGGATCCCCCGGCACTAAAAAGGAGCCGCTCGCTCAGTTGGAGCTCTTAACAAATTTGTTCGGGGCAACACGCCCAAAAAATGGCAACAACAACAACAACAAAAAGCTCAATCGCCAGGGAGATCCAATATGCTCGCACACCTCCTCCTCCTCCTCCCGTCCTCCCTCCTCCTCCTCTCCACCCCCGTAGCCGTCACCATTTCTAATTACGAACTCGTGTGCTGAGCTGCGTTTCGGTTTTCTCTTAAATATATGTACAGACATACAGTCTGTATATATTTGAATACCCTATACCGATGGAATACAAGGGTATTATAGAATATGTTATTTAATATTTGTATAAATTAATGCATAATATTAAATATTATTATTATTATTAAATATCGAATTTTATTAAATACCCACAAAAGCCTTGAGTACAGGGTACCAAAAAGTCGAGCATGCCCGAGCTTTCAGAGTTGTTTCATTTCTGATTTTTCAGTGTTGGGGCTTCGATCTATTTCGTTACGCTTCTGGTTTTTTGGTTTTTGGCTTTTCTTTTCACCTCTGCGCTGCTGCGGTGACATGTGGATAAGGAAAAGGAAGAAGAAGAAGAGGTAGCAGTCCAAGATGAAGAAGAAGAATAGGCGAGACCAATGCGCAGCAGAAGAAGCAGCAGCGACATCTGAAAGGCCGCAACAACAACAGCGACGTACAAACAAGGGAAAACAACACAAGAAGAAGAAACAAATAAGTACATATGTATGTATATATAGTTATGTATATATATAGTGTAACAGCAATGACAACGCCTTGGATAAGCTGGGTCAAATTAGGAATAAAAAGAAAAGAAAAAGGGGGAGGGAGAATTAAAGATTGGAAGGTTTTTTTTCGGTAGCCAAGTCACTTGTAGGTGCGGCACCTCGACTGACCCCCAATCGTATACGTAATACAGTGGGCGAAACGGAAGACACAGAAGAAAGAGATCAGCGATGGGAGATCGGAAGGCGAGTCGATTTAGCCATGCATGGAGATCAAGTTTAAAGATCCTGCGAATATTATAACTATTATTGGAAGGATTGGATCAAATTAGCTTGATTTCGTTGTTGGTAATTTATTATCTTTAAGAAATATATAGTACTCTTATAGTATTTGTTCACGATTTTCAATCATTTTTCTAACAGTTTTGCAATGGAAAATATTGTTTTCTGTTAACTTACACTATCCCGGCTTAGTTTCAAATTTATGATCTTCAATACATTTTTGATATCACTCATTAAAGTATTATTCCCACGAATTTCTAACATTTTTTATTATTTTTGTAGTAAAAAATATAGTTTATTTTATAATAAAACCAAATTTAAAGCCCAGATAAATCCCTTTACTTTCCATCCAAGTTACAACAGCACCTTTTGCAGCCATAATTTCCTTTTTAGCGGCTTCTTTTCAAAATAAGAACTAGCAGCACGCTCCACAAATTAAGGAATTATTCATGGATAATCTGTGGTATTTATCAGATTCAGATTTAAATCTCACTTAGCCAGTGGGGAAACCCTTCTTGAAGACTTGCCAAAAATCTACACAACGGAGAATGTGCCAAAAGTCAGGTCAGGTCGGGGCAATCTTGAAGCTGATCTTTGACCTCCCCCGACACTCCCCGAAAACAATTTGCAATCCGGATTCGGATTCCAAGTCAGCCAGAGGATACCCATTTAATTGGCCAGGGGCGTTGGCCGGGCTAATTGGGCGAAGATCGGGGCCCCGAGATATGTAGGGCCTCAGAAATTCGATCTACGGAGATTTTTCCCCCGAAAATCATGAAAACAATTTGAGTGCGTCGTGCATATTATCCGATGGGTTTTTCCGGAAAATGGAAAATGGAAAATGGAAGTGCAGGCGGGGATCAGCGACAACAATTCATCTCAATATGCCAAAGTCGCTTTCAACGGCTCCCATTGTTTGGACATCGGGAAGAAAAGGGTCGCCTAGGCCACGCTACGGTGAAGACCCAATTTTCAGCTCGAGGAGTTACTGGTGAGGCGGCTTAGCCGGGAGAATTGAGAATGGAGAAAGGGACAGAGACAGAGACGGAGAAAAGGAACACAGAACACACACCGAATGGAGAAAGGCCAATGGGAACGAGATCAGAACAACAAGAGCCGAGGAAAATGAAAATGAACAATAGGGGAAGGATTATCCCGGCAATGATCATCGGCCGGAGAATGAAGACATCATATCTTCCCAAAACAGTAGGCCAATTCTCACACCGAACTCAAGGAGGGGGAGGAGACGAAAGACAGGGGTTCTTACTTAGGGACACGGAAAAAAATAAATAATAAATAATAAAATAATTAAGGGTAATAAAAATATTTGTTAAAATAAATAATAAAATAATTATTTGAATATTTTAAAGAACTTACTAAATGGTTTTCAATCATTTTATATTCCCAAATATTAATTGATTATACTACAACTAAAATAATACGATTGTTACATGAATTCTATACTCTTGAGTATGAAAAATTTCTTAATAAGATGCTTATCAATTTAATACTACGAAAGTATACATTTTAAACTCATCTGCACCAATATTTCATAATAATCACTAACGCGACAAACAGAAAAGTACTAAATTCCAGCTAACTCGATATGTTATCGAATTTTCGATGTAGGTTCGTATAAAAATAATACTAAAAAATACACAATTGAAACTATAGAGTATAAAAACTAAACTTTGTATTATACATTTGATAGTTTGAAGTATAAAATTTATACTAAACCCGTTATACTGCTTGAGTATACTTTTAAGACAACGCGTAGAAAGATTAAACTCCTGTTTTTCTTTTTGGGTGTATGGTTTTCGATCATTTCAAATAACCAAATATTAATTTTGATATAAAATCAGATGCAACATTATAAAAACATCATTAAATAAAATGATAGGCTTAATATTCTCAACTCTCTGTATATCTTGATAAAAGAAACACAAAGTTTCAAAGGAATATTTCTTTGGCTGTTTATTTTTTCTTTTCTTTCTTTCAGTGTAGAGCGATTGATCTAGTTTTTTGGGCATCCGCTGGAACAACTTGTGGCGGAAAATTGAAAGGTTAAAACCAAACATAAGTTGGACAGGTAACGTCGGTCGCCGCTGATGAAAGAAAGTAAAAATCAATTTCAAGTCGAGCAAAACAATTACTTTCTCATGTAGCGCTCCCCCACAAGGCACTGAGAAAAAGCGGGCAATGTGGTTAATTTACTTCAATTTATTTGTACGATATTTAGGGATTCATTTAATTTTATGTTAACTAATTAAAATTACCTAACAAAGTTTATAAATTAAAGAACCGAATATATAATTACCATATTCTTTATTTTCTCAATTTAGGCTAGTAGTAAGTAGTGTTTATCGCTCAGTGCACTTGTGTGTAGGCCGGCTAGTAACGAAATTCGGTGCGGCTGTCTTCAATCCTCAATCTGCACACACAAATAGTGTCAATCAACGATGGTTGCACAACTCAAACGGCTCGAACCCGTTGCACTCACGGTTCTCAACATTCCTGGAACCCTAAAAGATATTCTATTATGTATATGTACATATATACATATATCTTTATCCCCAAAAGAAAATATTATTTGAGTTTGGGAAACTCGCCGCGCAGTGACAACATTTCGATTTGATTTGATTTGATTTAACTTGAGACGTGACCAGGGGGACTGGGGACTTAACTGAATTTCGCTCCATAAGGCAATCTGTCCACTGGCCATTGTTCGTTGTTATTATACCTTCCTTGTTATATGCCAATTGTGTGTATTTTGTTGTTGGTGTTTTGTCAGCATCGGTTTTTAAGCCAGAAAACGAGAAGAGGAAAAATAATGGTTGATTGACACAACTCGCTCTCATTGTTGCCCTCAAGAGTTGCCACAAAGACCGTGGATTTTCCCGTGAAAAAGGCGCGGATGGGGGAAACTGGGCCTTGGGGAGTGGTTGATGGTGGTCACACCTGCCACCTGCCACCGAACTTTTTGTGGTCGTCGTGGGTTAAAGACTAGAAAAGTTTTCATGTTCAATAAATTGAATATGGTTGGAAAACAGAGCTCTTACTTTACTTACATGTTTTTTAAATTGGGATTATATTTATAGAAACATTATCTTAGGGGTTTTATTTATTAACATTTAATAGATATCCTTACTTAATTTTTGATTTTATATTTTTATAATTTGTATAGGCGATGTAAACTCTTTAAGAACTACTACATTTTAGTATATTGAAATGCATTTATTTATTTGTAATTTTGTTATAATTAACACCTTTGATTCTTTTAATTTATTAAGTCAAATCAATTTAAGCATTTTGTATTTTAACCAGTACTTTTCCTTTTATAGAAAAAATTAATGAAAATATTAATTTGTTTTAATTTTAATATGCAAAGTTACTATTTGAACATTGTTTGTATTAATATTATCGTGAAAAAATACAGATATAATATATAAATATATAATAATATATAATATATATATTCTATATAAGATATTTAATGAGAACAAAGAGTAGCCTTCACTGATATTTAATGTTAAAGCCCTTTAAGCAAAATTGTATGTATTTTAGCGGTCTTAATTAGTGCCTTAAATATTTAAAAGAATATTTAAGCCTGTGCTGCAATACAACCTATTTATATACGATGTAATAAAGCACAAACAAAACCCTCTTCTTCCCTTTTCTCACTCAAAAACATAAAATAAAAACGCGTTCGTTAAACTTTGATGAAAATTGCGCATACGCCGCGTGGGCCGCCTCTCGCTTCCACTCAATACGCCCGCCTCTGCCAAAGAGTGCGGCCAAAAACGTTCAACTGTAAATAACGGCGGGGAAATTTTCAATTCGAATTTTCAATTTCAAACAATAACACAAGAGAGTCGGTGTCGGTCCAACCCGAGCGAACGAAATCTGTAGCTGCGTATCTACATATCTTTGTATCTGTTATATTCTGATTTTTTGTCTGCCTCTTTCATTTTGTTGTTGTCTTTTTTTCGTTTTTTTTTTGTTTGTGGCGGTATTGTGTAGGCATTTCCGGTATGCGGCTATGAAGGAAATTTTTATGACGTCAACGAGCTCACAAAAGCTATCCCCCATCATCAAAAAATCGAAAAAAGGAATGAAAATAGTAATAATAATAAAAAAAAAGTATACCAGTTGAAACTTTAAAGTTTTCTTCTTTTCCCTTTTTTTTCTCGACCGAATGAAAACCAATAAAAAAAGTTTTTTAACTGAGAAATATGGAATGAAATAATAAAAAAAAGAGAAACAAATCTCAAACAATGTTGTGGTCCTCTTCGGGTTTTGTAAACCTTTCAAGGTGCTACAGTGGTTCGGAAATGGGTAGTTTTCTGAAGATTAAACGCTTTTAAGGTGGAATAAATTTATTTAAATATTTTATAAATTCAAATAGTTGGTTTTAGTTCCATTATTTAGTATTCTGTATTAGTATTGAATCTTTTTTATTGGCCTAAGCATGTAAATTATATCTATAAAAATATAACATATACACCCAAAAAAAAAACAAGAGTTTAACCTTTCTACGCCCTGTCTTAAAAGTATACTCAAGCAGTATAATGAGTTAAGTATAGATTTTATACTTCAAACTATCAAATGTATACTCCAAAGTTTAGTTTTTATACTCTATAGTTTCAATTGTGCATTTTTGAGTATTATTTTTATACGAATTTACATCGAAAATTCGATAACATATCGCGTTAGCTGGAATTTAGTGCTTTTCTGTTTGTCGCGTTAGTGATTATTATGAAATATTGGTGCAGATGAGAATAAAATTTATACTTTCGTAGTATCAAATTAATAGGCATCTTATTAAGAAATTTTTCATACTCAAGAGTATAGAATTCATGTAACAATCGTATAGGTTCTATGATGATTTGTTTTTGGGTGTACTATTGATATTATTGTATCATAATGTACGTTATTTTAAATCTTTATTTATTGGGTTTCTATGAAGAAATTTTCATAAACCTTTGGAAAATAGGTCAAAATGAAAAATGATAAATAAATAGTATTGATTAGAAAACTTTAAATTACGACACTATGAAAATGTTGATCATTTAAATACAATTTCCCAGCATTTATCCAAGTCCCAGGTACCACTGTTTATGTTTTTTTTTCTTTATTGTTGTTGGTGTCTGATTTGAAGTTATATTTCGTTTTGTATTTTCGGTATTTTGGCAATGAGCCTACAAATTGGCTTGCTTGTCTTGGGCCACATATGCATAATTAATTTTGTTTTATTTTTCTTTGACAATCCCCTTCGCAGCTTCTTCATCATTTATTATTATTTTTTTCTTGATTTTTCTATGCAAGCTTCCGAGCACCGGCAACGGCAACGGCAACAGCAACAACAACAAAATTAATAATAACACAAAAGAAGAACACAATCCCTGCGACTCAGCCTGTCTCTGTCTTTCTTTTCTTCTCCGAACCTTTTTCGCTTGGCTTTTTTGTTTAATAATGAGACGACATTTCGAACGCATAAAATCGTCATAATAATTTTTGATATATGAAGCAGCACAGGGCGATACCAGAGCGCTAATATCAAACGAATTCTTTTCGAGATAAAGAAACAGCAGCAGCAGCAGCAGCATCGGCAGCAGCCGAAGAAACCGAAGAACCCAAAGAGGAGGGTCTCCGGAGAGTAGTGATGCCCACTTATTGATCAGTATGGGTATTTTTTATGTTTTTAAGTATTTTTCTTTTAGGCAGAAGTTTGCAAGGTAGTGGAGTTTAAAGATTATCGATCAGCATCACCAGAAGAATCGATCTAGGCAGGCTAGTGTGCCCATATCTTCAAGAGTTGAGTGAAATAAAAAAGGAAAGAGCTTTTTTCTGCGTTGAATAATTTTCTATACTTTGTTTTTTCTTTCTATAATATTTTTCTGTCGGTTACAGTAAAAATAAATCAACTTTTATATGTTATATAACTTAAATATACATTTTCTGGCTTAAAGTATTTATTTTCAGGCTTGGAATAATTATTAAATATTATTTAATATAATTAAATACTCTCATATTTCCCAAAGCTTTTTTGTTCGCTCCTAACAGGCTCCACTGTAACTCATAATGGTGAGCTTATTAATTGCTAGCCAAAAAAGTAGCCAAATTTGGCTTGAAACCAGCCGACTACATAGCACTGTCTTCCAGTTGGAAACTTGATTTTGTTTTTGTGGAGCGACAGTAGCTCAGTTGAAAATGGAAGGAGGGGTAGAAGAGGGGCCTTTGGGGAGGGGCACGCCGATGCTGATGCTGACGCTGACGCTGACCAATTCTTATAAGAAAAGCCTTAAAAGACGCAGAAGGCAAGGGACAGACGTACATAAATAAATAAAACAGCCACAGAGAGTCAGAAAAATCGACAATAACAACAAGCATGGCTGGGGGCAGGGGGAGGTGGGGGAGGGTTGGGCTCCAAGGGGAAAAACGAAGGAAAAAAGAAGAAGCATTAATCGTAACAATGTTATTAGTCGTACAACAGGGGATTAGGCTACCGATTCGTGCATCCAAGGAGATGGGCACCCAGAGAACTTCGTCTCCACCGCTCCCCTTCTCCTTTGGCTGCTGCTGCTCCTCCTCCTTCTCTGTGTGTGCCGCTCTGTCATGCTCGCGCTCGCGCCCTCTAGCGGCCTCTCTTTCGCGCTCGGTGCTGGTGCTGTGCTTTATTGTGAACGAATGTGGTTGTTGCTGTTGGTTTTTGGGGCGGGTAACCTGCAGCTGCCATTCTCCTGCTGATTCTTCTTCTTAGTTCTTCGCCTTCTTCCTCCTCCTCTTGCTCCTGCTCCTGCTCCTACTCCTTCGCTGGCTTCTGATTTTCAACTGCTGCCGCTGCTGCTTCTTCTTGCTTTTTTATGCGTTCTTTTTGCTGGATACCCTGTAATAGTAGACAGAAAAAAGGGGGGATACTGCAGATCCTCAGAGCTCCTACAGTTTTATTTTGGTGACTGTTCGTTGGGAGGGAGCTTACAAAATCAAAGCAACAGAAATAATACGAAACAATTCTGTAAGCATTAACTGAGTACTAAGTATGGCATAGCGTAGCCCTTTTAGGATTTTGTTAAAGTAGCATTATGTAAATATGAATTTCCGCATTTGTGTTCCAATTCCGCTGTATCAAATAGAGATAAATTAAGACAATAAGAAAATTAGGATTAAGTAGAGAAAAGACTACGGTCACACTACAATTTATAAAAAGGAAAAACACACATTGAAAATAAAAGGAAGCGAATAAAAATCAAAGAAATAAAGAAGAATCCAGACAGGAACTACGATAACAATTCAAAATTCATAAACAAAACGCTAAAAAGATTAATATTTCAATAACTTTAATCATAGCTTTAATAGTTATAAATCAAATCTTTATTTATAGAATTGTTCTTACTTTTTTTGTGGTATTAAGTTGCTTTCATCTTTCATTCCCTTCCTAAATATGGGTATCTCCAGGTCGCATCACTTGCGAATTATAATGCGTCCTTACTGGCTTTTCTCCTCCGAGCACCCCCCCTCCCATTTTGGGGGCGAGTTTTATGGACAATCTTATGACGGTGATTAAATCATGTTGCACAGGGAATGATGCGGCTGGCTTGTGGGAGTGGCCATCCAGGGGGTGCCGTGGTGGTGGTGGTGGGGTGGCTCTCGGTCTCGCTCTCTGTTTGTTATTCCACCAACGCCAGATGGGTCATGATTGTCATTGTGCGATAATTGCAAGTCACGGTGCCCAGAGTGCCCAGAGAGTACCCTATAAAAAACCATAAATTATTGAGTGGAACACTTTATTGTTGCTAATTTCATTTAAGGCTTTTTTGCTGCGTTTCCAAGGGTCATAAATGATGGCAATAGGTTGGTAAAAAGTTATTGGAAAGGATAAGAGATTAAAGTTAATATTTATTATTAACTAACAAATAAGTTAAATATATACATTAATTTATGATGAATTTAATTTCACTTTGGCTTATCCTGTATGTAATCTGATTTGGAATCTATAGGTTATTCAGAAAACCTCCTATAGTAGTAAAAATTCCTTGGAATTTTCGCAATACTATTCTCTCACTCACTCCCACTTGATTTTATTGCCCTGCCGCGTAAAGTTAGAGTGTTTCGTTTGTTGTTCGCCTAATTGCATTAATTAAATGCAGCAGAAAATCGGCTAAACACCAAGGAGAAGCCGTAAAGAGCCCTCAAAATTAAGACGCCTTTTGCAGAGTTTCTTCGGCGAAGTTCTTAACATTTTTTTATGGTGCTCAGTTTCTACATTGTTGCACTTGATGGCCAAACAACTTTCACTGCGTTTCAGAGAAGAAAAAAAGAGTTAAAACGCACAGTGGTCCCTGGCCAGTAAAATCTAGACTCTAATCCTTTTGCCTTTAAAATTTTATTTACTACTAATATTAGTATAGTGATTATTTCAGCCCTGCAAAAAACAGACCTCCCCGAAAACTCGAAAAAAACACCACCCAAGTGGAGGGAAAACCAGCCCCTAGGGGCCTAGGGTAACATGGCATGGAAATCGAGGATGGGTAACCACACTGATCGATGGCCATAGATTGCAGGGGATGTGGAAAAAGGACAATGAAGAGGAGACCTCAAAGTGATGGCCAAATAATTGCACATAGACCTCCGACCTCCTACCGATCTCAGCACTGATCGTAGCCCAAGGCGAAGTTGCTCCTTTTTATTTTGCAGTTTTTACCCAGATCTTTTTTTTCAACACAGAGAGAAAATCATTGGCTTTAGTTTGGCATAGAAATTGCTGAATTACGACGCATGAAATGATTTAATTTGATTTATAAACAAAAAATAATAATAGAATAATTAACAAACATCAAATATTTGTTAAAATATCTACACCCAAAAAAAAAACAAGAGTTTAACCTTTCTACGCGATGTCTTAAAAGTATACTCAAGCAGTATAACGAGTTTAGTATAGTTTTATACTTCAAAATATCGAATGTATACTCCAAAGTTTAGTTTTTATACTCTATAGTTTCAATTGTGTATTTTGAAGTATTATTTTTATACGAACCTACAACGAAATTTCGATAACAAACCGCGTTAGCTGGAATTTAGAGCTTTTCTGTTTGTCGCGTTAGTGATTATTATGAAATATGGGTGCAGATGAGTATAATTTATACTTTCGTAGTACTCAATTAATAAGCATCTTATTAAGAAATTTGTAATACTCAAGAGTATAGAATTCATGTAACAATCGTATAGGTTCTATGATGATTTTTTTTTGGGTGTATATTAAATATTGATATTGATTGTGTGCCTTCACTTACCCCATTTTCTCTCAGTGTACGCGTGTGCAAGCAAGCGCAATTAACGCCAGTTTGTGGAGTTCAGATGCAAAAAGGTGTTAAGTGGAGAGGGAGAGAGAGAGAGAGACAGAGAGAAAGAGAAAAACAGAGACGGAGAGAAAGAGAGGGAGGGAAAGAGATAGAGAAGGCAGAGGGCGGGGGTTTGACCGAGTTTTTAATTGAATGCATCTAAGCGGAAAAGGTGGAAAAGGTGAAAAATACCTGGTCTTCCCCCTCTTCCCCAAAAGACAAAAAAATAGGACAAAGTAAAACAAAAACAAAACAAAAAAAGCCAGAAAAAAATGCAATCATAAAATTTGTACAGCTGGAACAGGCTTTAGTTGTTTATATTTAAACCGATAATAAGAACTCAAGACTAATTGAATTAAAATTACCTTAAAACCTAAATAAAATTAAGATTTTAATATTTTATTACTAGCAACGGGTTAGTAATATCCTTTTTCTTTCTCCTTATTTTAATTAATAATTGTTCATTTAAATTTAATGCCTTATTTTCTCTATTTTCAATTAGTTTTAGCTTGCAAAGTTACAGCTTTAAAGGGGAAACCCTAGGTAAGCCCCAAACCAGCCTTTAAACGACCACAAGCACTCCCTACCAGTTCTCCAGCCTTCCAGCCTTCCCCAACCTTCCCACTTTCCCACTTTCCAACTTCCCAACCTTCTAGCCTTTTTCCACAAGACACAAGGGAGGAGGGCTCTGCCTCCCCAAAACCCCCAAAACCCCCTTCATCACTCATCATTGACTATAGCTAAAGCTTGTACCCTGTTTGCTTCGCTTGCCAATTTCCATTTTTCCGGTTTTAAGCTCACACCAACGCACACCGCTTTCCACACACCCCGCCCCCCATTTTTCATGCCCTTCCCCATGCATTTTTCATCGCTCCCGTGTGTGTTAACAAAAGTTCTTTAAGTAACTTTAACCAACTGTTAATGGTTCTCTTGCTCCCGAGACGCGAGTCCTTCATCCTTTTTGCCTGGCTCCTCCCCGCTTTCATATGCTGAGTGGTTGGAAAAACCACGGAAAACGAGGAAAAAAAATTAGAATTTTCCTAATTGCATAACTAAACTAAAGCCCATTAAAAGCTCAAATGTGAAAACAATTATTATTTGCTATTTTTATAAATATGAAAGACCACTTAAAATGGGAAAATATATTTAAAAAAGTATGTAATTCCAGATATAAATGTTAACAAATATTTAAAAAGTATATAAAAAGAGCAGAAAGCGGGTATTACTAAATAGAATAATTCCTAATTCTAAAGAGTTTATAAATATTAAATATAAGCTCATTTTATTAAACCAAGAGCTGGTAAACATCGCTGTTAATCGCTTTAAAAAAGATTATTTTTACTCAAAAATATCGATAAATGTTATTTGCCAGCTCTAAAAAATATCCTAATACTAAAAAGTTTATATACCGTATTTAGAGATAACTAAAATCTCATACACATTCTTAGTAAGTAGATCTAAGCAACATAGCTATTAATCGATTTAAAATCGATTTTTGCATACAAAATCATCGATTCTTTACCATCTCTAACAGAAAGACTGCATTCCCATGGGAAATATACAAGGAGACGATCCTCAGGTATTTTCTTTTTTTAGATTCCATAAAAACCAAGTGTGAAAGTAAGCGCTAAAACCAGGAGCTGTGATGATCACAATGATATATGGCAATCATCCGGTATAAAATTGCAACTGTAAACATTATGGCCTTGTTAAGAGGTGTCTTGATTAACTACCAATTGCTGGTCAAAAACATCAACCGAAATCAGCGGCAAATTTATGGATGTCCATAGCCTCTCCCCTGTTTCATCGTAAAATTCAAAATTGCGAGGTGGAAAGCTTGAGAATCTTCAGCGAGGCATGCAACAATTAAGATTTTCCATATTATTTTCATTAATAATTGTTGGGGCAGAGGAAAAGCCAGAGGAGGCCGCAGATTGTCGCTTGTCCCTCTGTTGGCTTCTCGCTGTTTGATCGACAATCTCCACTCCATCTCCCGCGGGAGATTCGAGTCCAAATCTCTGTCCCGATCTCTCTCTCCCTCTCTCTATATATACGACGGAGACGGAGACGACGACGACCGTTCATCATATACCCTTCAGTCCATTTAACACGTTTCTGACACTAATCCCGCCTTGATGAAACTAATTTTTTTCTCTCGTTGCTCGTTTTTTATATTCCCTCTGTATTTTCCAGCCTCGGGAGCCTCGGGAACCCCTCGGAGCCAGTTGATTTATTTCAGCGTGCGCTGCTGGTGATCTCCGATGCTTAGACAAAGTATATGGCTATATAAACTATATACTAAACCGGCCAGGGCACTGGGGGAAAAGGCTTGCAAAAAAAAGACAGAGATAATTTAGCTTCAAGAGGAAAGATCTAAACTACAGGAGAAATTAAGAAAATTAAGAAAAGCTTATGCTTTAAATTGTATAAACTTAAAACTGAATAAAGAAAAGCTGAATCTTATAAATATATAAACTTAAAGCTTAATTATAACTACCTAAATCGTTTGTTTTCAGTTTCCAAATTATAGTTTCTTCTCATTTAATTAAATTGAAGTAAAAGGATTTTTTAAGGGTTTATAAATGCATTTAGAATTAGTTTTATTTTAAACTAAATTAAAAAAAATCTTTGGCATTCAATTGTATAAAATTAAAGCTAAAAAAAGAAAAGCTTTACCTTAGAAATATATAAACTTAAACCTTAAATATAGCTACTTACTTTTGTTTTCAGTTTCAAAATTGTTGTCTCTCCTCTTTTAATTTTTTAAGCTGTTTAAAAACTACCCCAAAAATATCAAAAAATCCTGTAAAAAAATCCAAAGAAAACTCTGCTTCAAGAGGGAAAAAGGAAGGATAATATTTAAACTAAAGACAGAAAAGCTAAACCTTAAAAATACATAAACTTAAATCTTAAATATAACTGCCTAAAACGTTTGTTTTCAGTTTCCACATTGTACTCTCTCCTCTTTTAATGTTTTAAACAGCTTAAAAAATACCCAAAAAATATTTAAACAAATCCTATAAACATACAACGAATTTTCCCACTATTTCCCAACCCAATTTCTCTGAGTGCACAGGCCTGACTGACAGACTGACCAACTGACAACTGACAGTCGACGTGTTTTCATTGCCGCAGCTTCTGCTCTCGGGCTCGGGCTCATCGCATCTCATATTTTTTCTCGCTCGACTGAAGCGAAGTGAACTTGACTGTGAGGCAGATAAAGACGGAGACGGAGACGGTATCGCTGGAGAATTGGAGAACTGGAGAAGATTCAGGGGCAGGGGCAGGGGCAGAGCCGGGGACGATGGCTATATCTCTGGCATGATCTTGCCACAAATTAGTTTGGTTAGCTGCCGTTGCTGCCAGCTCTCGGCTCTGCTCTAAATGTGGCACCGAGAGCCGAGCAGAAGTCCTCGCTCCCTCCTTCTGCCTTCGATATTTATCACAGTTCTTGTTTTCCTGATTTTTTTCTGTATTTTCTTCTTTTTTTTTAGCCCCGTTGCGCTGTCAATCATTGGAAATGTTTGCGGACCCGAACTCAAAGTCGAACTCGAAAAGCCGAAGCGTGGTTAAAGCGACTTCAAGTCCGGTTCGGTTTCTGTTACCATTTATTGGGGGCCTGGGGCATGCCCAGTTTATGGGAAAAGTTATGACTGTAATAATTAGTAATGTTGTTTGTCTGAATATCCTTGTTTTAAAGGGTTAATGTTGGTCAAAATATTAAAAAGAAAGCATTTTTTCCAGTGGCGCCAAGGGAAAATATTAAAAAATAGCAAACTCTTTTTATAATTGCATATTAAATGGATTTTCCTTAAAATAAGAGCAGGTTGACGCTTTAAATTTATAATTTTAAAAAGTTTACAAAAATAAGCATACTGTCCGTGTGCAGGCAGAGGCTGGGCAGAGAAATTTGCTTTATATATTCGAAAATATCATTCAAAATTAAGTAACTTATTTAGTATCTCATGGAAGTAAGAATTTTAAAGAAGAAATAGCTACTTCTACTTTTGTTAATTGTTAAAAACCATTTTCCCATACTGTCCGTGTGCAGACAGAGGCTGGGCATAGAAATTTGCTTTATATTTAAAAATACACGAATCAAAATTAAGGGATATATCTTTAGTAACTCATGAAAGCAAGAATTTAAAAAAGAAAAAGCTACTTAAACTTTTTTTTATTATTCAAAAACATTTTTCCCTTACTGTCCGTGTTCAGGCAGAGACTGGGCTGAGAAATTAGCTTTATAATTAATATATATATGATTCAAAATTAAGGGATATCTCTTTAGTAACTCATGGAAGTACAAATTTTAAAGGTGTTAAATTTTAAGAATTAGTTTTATTATTAAAAACATTTTTTATCCCTTGATTAATATTTTTAGAGGTATCTGGCTGTCGAAGATCTCCCCGAAATCCATTCAGTTTCAGGTTCTTCTTCGGACATTGCAATGTCATGCTTCATTTCCTAGGTTGTCAATTTGTCTGGGCAATGGTCGGTCGACGATCGGCAGCGAGTGGAAATCAAATGAATTATCGCTTAAATGCCAGCAAATGATCAAAATAGCAGGTGTACGGAGCGGGAAAAGCGGTTCAGACTGGACTGGAGTTCGAGGGGTTCGAGGGGTTGCCTAGGCTATGGAAGCTTAACTTCTTACAACATCTCATCTCTGGCCTAGCGACCAAAAAAAAATCAGGGAATCAGGGAATCACAAATCAGAAATCAAAAACCAACCCTCGCCAGCCTGAAAACTTTCTCAGTTTACGGATGCCAAAAGTGGGTTTGAGATAACTTAATTGCTGCAAAGGGATGACGATGAGTACTCCCCCTAGTGTTATTGTTGGCTCCCCCAACCGCCTCCAACTTCGGCTTCAGCTCAAGGGGTAAGAACGTAAATCCCATTATCGATAACGCGATAATCGCCTGATAATCGGCCATGTTATCATCATCATCATCATCATCGTCACGAGGCGGCAGGCAGCAGCCCTTTGTGGGTCAGGAAGGGGTTATCCTACAAAATCCGTAAGCCTCATAAGCCAGGGCTGCCAGTGTGGCCATCTATCTTATGATTTTTTTTACAAATTACACATTTTACAAACCAATTAAAATATCTTATGATTTTTGCAACAAATTAATAATTTTACAAATTTAATAAATACATTTTCATCTTAAGAAAACAATATATGACAAAAGATATTATAAAAGATGATTATTCGTAAGCCTCATAAGCCAGTACTGCCAGTGTGGCCATCTATCTTATGATTCTTTTTACAAATTATAAGTTTTACAAACCAAGTAAATATTTAATGATTTTTTCTACAAATTAATAATTTTACAAATTTAATAAATACATTTTTCTCTTGAAAAAATATGACAAAAGATATTATGAAAGATGATTATTTTTATTCGGTTGCCCGCTGGCTGCCCCTGTCATAAACTCATAATTACCTCGTGTCGTCGGGCTGAAAGGGTTCCGGATTTAGTGGCTTAAGTCCACTGGCTTAGCTCGGGGATAGGTCAGGTTCTGTGGAACCTTCGGGAGCAGGTCACTTCTGTGTGTTTTCAACCTTCGAAGGTCGCACTTAATACATTTGTAGATAGTCCTGAAACGTAACTAGCTTGTTATGCAATTTAAAATGGAACTAGGACTAGATATATGTCTAATTTAAATTGATTTCTACATTAATCTTAATGTTAATTAATTATTTCCATCAAAACTCAAATCTAGAAAGCTTCCCAATTTTTCCCTAGATAGTTATTTTAACACTTACCCGTTGGCCTTTCCTTCGCCAGCCAGGTCAGGTCGTCTTCTCTTGGAGGCTGCGGCTTGAGATTGAGCCCTGGCCGAGATTAAATTCCGTATATTCTCTCGGTCTCGGTCTTGGGTCCTTGCCTAGCATTTGTATTGTTTCCACGCTCTGGGACAACAATGAAGGCGATTAAAGGCGTTTTATCCTGCTAACCGCAGTGCGCTGCTTCGGCGGTCCATCCTTTTGTCATGCGGTTAATCCTTTGGCTATGTCGCGCGCGAGAGACGAAAGGCGAGGGCGGACGGAAAAGTACGAAAGGACTCTGGTCACAGGCAGGTCACAGGACAGGTCGCCGGTCGCTGGTCGCAGGTCGCAGGTCAGAGGGCGCTGGGCCACCTTCCACTGCACAGGTACGTACTCAAGGCATTACCCAAAACTTGTGCAGCTTACGCGAAAGTCCTTTGCTTGAATCCCGGACTACCGATGGTCGAGCCCAGCGCACTGAGTGTGCACTGAGAGAAAGGGAATATATGGAAATAGAAATTGCAATTTAAATGCCTAAATCTATTAACAGATTCTTCAAAATTATTATCTTCTAAGAGTCAGCATCTTGTCACGATTTTAACTAAACATTTTAGAGAGTAAAAATTAAATTACTTTAATTCAATGTCGTATTTCTATGCCCAGCCTCTGTCGGCACACGGGACAGCGATTTTAGCTGAACATTTTGAAGAGTGAAAATATATATTACTTTAATTCAAAGTCATCAACTTTAGCTGACATTTTTGAAAAGTATAAATATAAATTACTTTAATTCAAAGTCAGCAAATTTCTATGCCCAGCCTCTGCCGGCACACGGTACCAGTATATGCATTATTTGCATTCACATTCAAACAGTGCCAAAAAATACATTTAAAGCTAAATCTAGTATTTTTCAGCGTTAAATATCAATGTTTTTAGTGATAAACATTTTTCAAACAATATAAAAAATAAATGTATGCTTTATACAACCTCAGTTAGTTCCCTAAATATTTTAAAAATTATTATAATATCATCTAAATCATATAAAATTAACTGACATATTTATTTTCGCAGTGCACCTTGGGTCCTTTGCCATTTTGGTCCTGTGCGTCGTGTGCGCGGCGGCCACTTTGCGGTTGCAAGCGCTTAACCGCATCATAAAACCATCAGGCAGCATAAAGGCAAGCCATTATAATCATCGGGCCACGCACAGCGAATAAACCTCGAGGGCCTCTGGACTCGGACTCGGATTCGGATTCGGATGCGGATTCGGATCTTGAGCTCTGGGTCTGGGTCTTGAGTCCCGCGTCCCGAGTCCCGCGTCCCTACCCGCTGCGTCCTGCCGCCTACCTTCCAGCTGCATTGCATTGATCCTGCGGCTCGCCTTAATGAAACTGGGAAAAATGAGGACGAGGCCAAATCCGCATCTGTATACGTTGCACTTGCCACTTTTTCTTTGCGGCTTCTGTAAGGAATTTTTATTGATTTAACCTGGTTACCGCTTGGGTTACCTGAGGTTTTCAAGTGTATTTTCCTGTTCCTCGTTGATTAAGTTGTTAACAAATGTTAATGGATTAATTAATGTTAATTAATATATTATTTAAAAATATACATGCATTTTTTAAAACAAAATATATCACTTAGAATATAAAGATCTTATTAATTTGAGTGTATTTTCAGGTATAATTGAATAAAAAACCTTTTAAAAAGATATAAAATTATTTAATACCTTCAGCACTATATATTTTATATAATTATTAATATTATACCTATGGTTGCTGTTTATATACAGTATATAACATATATTTAAGGCCCCACTTGCTGGGAAACACTTGTCCTCTCTCCCCTCAGACAGGGGACTTTGATGGACTGTTGCCTGGGCTACGGACAGCTTAATCAGGCTATTTGTGCCACGCCCACATGCCTATATTACTTATTTTACTACAGGCAGCCCCACCCCTATTGCCCCCCCAATAAACACCCCAAAGCCCCTTCTTCGAAGACAATAAAAGGCAACGACTGAAGGCTAATGAAATTTACTGGCCCAAAAGAAGTCCCCAGAGAGTTGGCTAAAAGGAGAAAATAATAGATAATATGGTAGAAAATCTGTTATATTTAATTTAAATAATAATAACAAATAGTAAGGTAAATAAGTAATATAAAATGTTGAAAGAATGATCTAAAGAACTTATAGATCTATCAAATTAATAAATTCTAAATTTTATGAATACTATGGGAATTATTTTAATTTTAATAATAATAATAACTTTAAAGTAATATAAAATGTGTTGAAGTTACAAAGAATTTATGGATCTATCAAATACTTAGTTTTAATATCGAAAATTATGGAACTTATACTAAAAAAAATCAATAGCTTCTTTAAAATATTAGTTAAAGTAATAAAACACCAAAAAAAAATGTAAGTAAGTATTTTCTTCTCATATTTTAATGTCTTAAGTGGAAGTTTCTCTTAATTAAAATTAAAAAATTGATAGCTTCTGTACAACATTAATTAAATTAATGAAACACCAATAAAAACAAAGTAAAAAGTATTTTCTTCTTATATTTTAGTGTCTACTCTTAAGTATCAAATAATAAATACACTTTATAACCTCGTTTATAATAACTTTTAGCTAATACCAATCCTTTAACTAATCTACAATCCTCCTAAATGATTTTTAAGTGTTATTTTTAAAGTTACCCACCATTTTCGCCAGTGCATGTGGCATGCCACGCGCCTACGACAGAGGCTAATGAATGTGCAGGGCAATAAAAAATCAGCCAAACGAATTGTCGTTAATCAGCCGGCCAAAAACGAATGCGCGGAAAATGGCATAAAAACGAAAAAAAAAGATATGGTTAAAAGAGTTTCGAAAAAAATACACACACAAGGCAAGTTTGCTGGGTGCTTCTAGCTGGAAACCTGAACGGACGCCCACACGCAATCCCCTTCCGCCGAGCAATCAAAACTGTCGCCTATGAAAAATGTTTTGGGGCAAATGGCGGCGAACTTTTCGCGGCTAGCGCGAGTCGCTGGAAAAAAAGGAGCAGAGAGAGGAGAATTATGGAAAAAATAGCACCCACACACACACATCTGCGCTTAACTTTGAGTTTTTTCATTTTCAAATCGGTTTTTTCCCCAGGCTTTTGTTCTGGGAAAGTTGAATGCACCCGCGGGCTTGATTACATGTACATCTTTTGCTATGAAATATACTATATGGACTTTAAAAATATAATACGTGGGAATAGGTGTGATACCGGGCACAATGTGACCGTTTTAGAGGTGAAAACTAATTAAGAATTTAAAGCAACAGGGAATATTAGGTTATGGAAGCTCCTGTTAAGTCGTAGGATATAAATAAATTAATTGAGCTGTTAACTTTAGTAAATATATTTATTTCCTTAAAATTTACGAAATTAAATGGGTTCTGCAAGGTCACTTTAATGGATAAATCCTATTATTATCTTATCCCCTCCTCTGCTTCCTGATTTTTGACTTCAAAAACATTTTAAAGTTTCTAGCAACATTTTTGGTAATGAAATTTAATTTTCTCCTTCTTCTCTTGGCCTTCTTTTCCATCATTTTACCACAGTTTTCCCAACAAAAACAACAACAAGAACAAGACTGTTGGGGGCCCCAAATTGTATGCTAAGCTGCGATAACTGTACCCCTCCAAGGGTAATTGCTTCATGTTTCATCTACACATCAATTAGCCGCAACAATTTAATTTGGCCGCCTCGAAATGGGGAAAAGTAAGAGAAAAAAAATAAAAATACAGAAAAACAGTTTTGACAAGAAAAATCCATAAAATATTTGTGCAACATTTTCGCTCGCCCGTTATAGCGGTGAGTGCGAGCGAAAAAGCAAGCAAAACAACTGTCGTCAGCTATTTCAAATTGTCATAAAAATTTGATAAGGGTTTTTCCGACCACCTCCCCCCTTACGTTTTTTTCCCTGCGTCAGCTACAAAGCAGCAAAAATAATAAAAAAGAAAAGTTTTGGGGAAAAAAATTAACTGAATTGGTTGTTGGTCGCTTTGGCCACATGCGAATATCATTTACAGTAAAGCTGCGAGGTGTAATTCACGTTTGGGGATAATGTTAGAAATGTGTTAGTAGGAACCTGTTGGGAATTCCAGATTAAGTGGAGCTGTGTTTTAAATCAGAATGGAATGAAAGGTTTTGCAAAAATATCGCTTATGATATTAGAATTCCCAACTGATTATCAGAATAGTTGTATATTATATCAATTATTTTATAATTAAGATCACCTAATTAAAATTATTACTCATTTCGGGAATCAAATTCATTTTTTCCCCCAACTATTTGAATAACTCGATTATCTCGAAATCATTACAAATCTTTGTTTTCGTAAAATCAAAGCCACCTAGAGCTTACCTAGAGTACCTTGGGCTCCTATTTTGCGTAAATGATTATCGAACAATGGGGCCGCCCATTGCGCCGACAGAGAGGGGGCGTGCTGTGCGAGAGTGGCTCCTGCCTGCCTCTCCCTCACACTCTGCCGCTTGCTGTGTGTTGCCTGCGTGCGAGTGTGAGTGTGCATGACAATTTTGCGACGTCGGTGAAGAGAAGAAGAAGAAGTACGTACGGTCCAGCGTTTCGCTCTTATCTTTCGCTGTTAGCTAACAAATTTCTGCGTTGTTTTCGCTGCCTTGTCGTTTTCATTAAAATTTCATTGCTGCGAAGGTACTTTTTTATTTCTCATTATTATTATTTTTTTGCTATTTATTTTTTTTGTATTTTTTTTTTGGTACCAACAACGATGTATTTTTGTTGTTGTTGATTTTTTTTGGGGTGTGGTTCCACACTCAAGCGAACACGCACACAGCGAGCAGCAACAACACAGAGGTAAATACAGCTGCTCGAGTGTTGGGTTGTCTCGCTCTGGCCCAGCACCAGAGTACGGAGGCTAGAGCGAGATGCCAAAGCGCCCATCCGGCGCACACAGGGCAGCCAGGCAGCAAGCGGAAATGTGTATGGTTGGCTCGCTCTCTCTCGGCAACCGGAATTGGGCCGCCGAGCGTCAGCCATTGCTAAAAGCAGCGCTCTCTGTCGCTCGCGCTCTCCCACCCGAGCCACCGTGAACCGGTAGTTGTTGTTTTTTTTTGCTGCGGGTACACTGGTCGGGCGACTTTTGCTCTGCCGCTCGGCTCTGCTCGCTGCGCTGCTGCCTCGTTCAGTTGCTTTCTGGCAGTTCGATTTCGAATTTCAACGTGTTGTCGTCGATTGTTCGTCCGCTCCGTTCGATCGCTTTCTGCGCCAGCCACTTTTCGCCGCGTTCGCCGCAGCAACAACACACAGTTACTCGCCGTCGCCAGTATAAAAACAAAAAAAAACAAACAAACAAACAAAAACCATAACACAAACATAACATAACGAGAAAAACAAAAGAGTTGAGAGGATAAAAACCGAAGAATATCGTGGCGAAATACTAAGCTATAGCCGCAGAGAGATATATATGCATATATCTCGGATATATCCAAGTGCCAGTGCCCGAGAATCTGTTTTTTTATGGTGTTGCCAGTGCCAAAACAAAGTCCAAGTCCAAGTCAAACAACAATAAACATCGCATAAAAACATAAAAACAAAAAAACAAATACAAAAACGTAACCCCCTCTGGAATACCGATAAAGATATAGAGTCTGGATCTGGATCTGTATCTGTATCTCGATCTGAAAACAAGTTGCCATTGGAATATAACTATACGAGGACGCCGCTTTTGCTTCTAGTTTTGTTTGTGTTTTTTTTTCGGTGAGTGCGATACCGATATCGATCGGTAAAAACCCCATATCGGTAAAGTCCCACATATATCCATCCGATCTCTCACGGATTTACGGATTATGATACTTGGATTTGTCGGCGGGGCTAGCGGTAGCTTTAAGTAGTCACGGGAACAAGGAAACAGGTTGATTTTTAAGGGCAGAGTGGGTTTATCTGGCTATATCTTATCTTGAATTAGGATATAGGTTGATTTTGATACTTTAGACTTGATACTTTAGTAGTTTTTATGACATAAAGAAACGATATACTTGTCCGGGTTACTTGTTTTGCTTTTATCTATTTTTATCTATAACAATATAGATACATCTTAGACTCCTTGTTATATCTTCCAAGTTTTTAAGAAGTATCTACTTTAAAATCATCTCAGGAGAATGAATTGTTCAAGTTTCTTCTTGAAAAAGAGCCAGGACCTCAAAAAAATACATAAAGTAACCTCTTAAGATCTATGATATGCGATCTTCCGCCTTTTAAACTTTGTAGCTTTCTTACTTAAACACAAATCAGGGAAATATCTTTCTTTTAAATAAGAGGTCCCAATACTCTGTCTTTTTACGGACACTTTTAAACCCTCAGAGGCTTAAAATTCTTCTTCTATAAGAGAGTATTTTATATTAATAATATATTTAAAGTATCTATAAAGCATTCTAACTGAATGGAAATCATTCCCTTAGGACCTTAATTAACTTATCGTAAGATCTAAGATATGTTATGATACCTAGACTATAGGTATGATACACATACCATTCTCGGAAGATTTCTACATAGTTGTGAATGATTTTTCTTTATATATATCAGAGTAACATATATTTCTTAACATAATGTTAATAAAATCTCATTTAAAGAGAAGGTTATTTTACACTTAGACTTTGTTTAACGCTTCTCTATAAAGACTTTGGCGGCAAATCCTTATTAAACCTTAAAAACCAATATAATAAAGACCCCAAACCTTTTGCTTAGTGCAGGAAACTCTAAGATTCTGCCTATGACTAATGTTCGAACTTAATGTGAGAAAATGCTAGACCGCAAATGCCGATATTCGTTATGATTTTCATAATTTTAATGGGCACATTAAGGCCGCCTTCCTTAATTAGGCAAAACATTCGGACACCGCTCCGACGCGGCTCCAAAATGTGATTGGAAAAAGGCTACCAAGCAAACCCTAAAATCTAATATTAGATATTTAGACACAATAGCCGACGGACCCGACCCGTTCGGGTCGCAGCATTATTCACACATATTCCCCGCATCTCGGCCCCGGCCCGGAATCATCGTCTAATTTCAAAGCGGCGGCTATAAATTATAATATCTGAATAAAACGTTGACTTCTCGCCGCTGCCGCGACTGCTGCTCCCGCGGCTACCTTCGTTGTTCTGTATTATTATTATTATTATTGATTTGCATATGGTTTGTTGGAAGCAACAGAAATTAATATGCAAGTCGATTTTTCACATTTTTCTCAACCAATTCCAATTCGTGTTGCCCCTTCGAGAGCGCGTTGAATTTGATTTCGATTTGGATTTCGAGAGTGGTTATTCGAGGAGGGATCTCGCGCACCCACGCAGAGCCCAGAGCCCGGAGCCCAGAGCCTAGATCCCGCAATGCCTCAATGCCTCAATGGCCCAATGTCTCAATGCCAATATTCGTTCATTCACAACATCCGCCCAGCACTCGGGTTTTTGTGAATTGAAAGTCGCCAAGATTGCGCCGCGACACATTTGATACCTTATCGCGCCCATATCCCCCAGCGAATGAGTGAATTTTGCTCTATGCTGCACTGTAAGAAATTCTGGGAATTATTTGCATCTAAAAAGAAGTTAAGAACATCAAGAAAAGTTGGTTAAAAACGGCGAAATAGGGCCAGCAATGAAAAAAGTAAAAGAGTTTGTTGTTACTTGTTTCTTTCTTATATCATTAAATTTGTATTCAGTTTTTAAGCTTAAAATATAAAAAAATAGTTTAACAAAGGAACTTATTTTAAAACATTAATAAAACCTTATTGAAAGTATTTTATTTGGTTATAAATTGAGTTTGAATTCTTTTATAATATAAATACTACTTAAAATGCTAAATATTTTCTTTATAAATTTTGTATAAAAATGATTCATTCAATAAACATTTTTCCATATTTTTATTAGGTCTTTGTCTGCTCTAAACTTCCTGTTAATTTCCAGTTAAATCATTCTGTTAACTTTTGATTACTCCTGAGACCTATAAAACATTTTCTATATATATTCCAGTTTGAGCATTAAATAAACATTTTTTAATATTTATACCTTAAGTTTTATAGCCTTTTATTATGTCTTTCTGCTCTAAACTTCCTGCTAACTTCCAGTTAACTCTTCCCGTTAACTTTTGACCATTCCTCAGACCTTTGAATATGCAAAAATAATGCCTGATACAATTTCTCTCACTGTGACAACGGTATCCATTGTTCCGCTTCCCTAGCACGCCCCAATCTTTGGGATTTGTTGTACCTTCGACTTCGTCTTTGGCTCTCGACTCCCACACACAGTCGTCGATATATAGATAAGTCCAAGGTACCTGGGAGATCGTGTCTTGCCTTTTTTTTTTCTCTCTCCGTCGTCATCTTTTGTCAATCTCTGGCGGCGTCGCCTCGCCCTAAGTGAGGTTTCATTTCATTCCCATTTCGTTTGATTTTATTTCGTGGCGTTTCTTAGATTTACTTTGTTTTTTTTTTTGCCTTTTTTTCACCCCCCCAATTATTTGTATTATTAATTTTTATCTCTCTTCACTCTTTGCTCATTACGCGATGTTGTTGCTTCTCAAATTTCGTTGACAAAGCCATTTAAATAGAAATCACTCAGACGGAGGTAGTTTTTTAGTTTTTTTTTAACCTTTCTGGTTCCATTTCCAGTTTGGACTTATCAAGATCACATTGACAATGCGTCAAATATAATAAGTTTTTCTAGCCGTGGCTGTGGCTGGAGCCGGGGCTCTTTACTCTATTAGTCTATTATTGATTTATTTTTTGGTCCACTCTGTCCATGATGCAATCGTTTGAACAATCAAAACAACAACCGCAACAAGCAATACATTCAATATTTTTTAACCATACATTTCTGGCCACTTTTGGTTGTTGCTGGTTGTTGGTTGTTGGCTTTCATTGTTGAGTTGTTGGAATTGGAGTTTGGAATTGTGGGAAGAGGCAGAAAATTACGTAAACGCCATAGCGCACACTTTTGTTGAATTGAAACAGTTTTTATGGAAATTTATAGGGAACTTGTGAATGAAAAAAGGAGCTAGAAAAGTTTTTTAAACTATAAAGGGGACTCTAGGAGAATTTGAAGAAAAAACAATGACTGTAGCTTACTTTTAAAGTCTTGAATCTTAACATTTTATATATTATTCATTAACAATTATGGAAAAGAGGCACCTAAACTCTTCTAATAATTATTAAAAATACCCAAGCCTAAACTATAATTTATATGTTATATGTATAATATTTTCTGACATTTTCCTGAATGAATAAAGCAGCTAGAAAAGTTTTAGAAACTATAAAGGGGTCTCTAGGAGAACTTGAGGAAAAAACAATTCCCTAAGATTACTTTTAATAATAAATAATTAATAAAAATGGCACCTAAACTCTTCTAATAATTATAATAAATACCCAAGCCCAAAGTATAATTTATATGTAATATTTATAATATTTCCTGACATCTCTTCAGGCTAAAAATAATATATAACAAGCACATATCTTGTTAAACTTGCTTTATCTTCCAGTTTATCGCTTGACCCTAGCCAATCGTTAATTGTTGACTTAATGGGAAAGCAATTATAAAACCGCATAAACAATTTGTTATGCAATTAAAGCAACTAAACTGCATTTCTCTTCTTCTCACTCACTTTCTGAACTTTAAGAATTCTTAACTGAGAGGACTTGGCCTAATCTTAGGCCATGGATTAGTTTGATTAGGCAATCTGCCTCGTATCTATTAATTACACCAACTGCTGCTCAAGTGTCAATTTGATTAGGTAAATAATAAATAATGCGCCTGGCCTGGCCTGGCGATAAGCAAAACTAATTAAATAAAAAACTTGTCGCCGCGGCCGGGACAAACAGTTAGAGTTGCCTGATTTCTAGGCCATATATGGAGGCACTTTTTAATGCGTCTTAAACTTGTCAAATCTTCACACTTTTTCAATTATTTGGCACGTTGCTTAATTAAACTTCAGCCAACGTCAACGTCAAAGTCAGTAGTCAGTAGTCAGTAGTCAGTAGTCAGTAGCTGGAATCCACATCAACAGCCCCATCACAATCGCAATCATAATCATAATCATAATCGCGAGCGATCCTCCAGCATTTTCACCAAAGCTAGAGCTAGAGAGCTAAATAAATATAATTTTATGCGAAAACTGCAAATTTAAATGTCAAAATGCATTTGCGTAGAAATGGCCAAGAGTCAGCCAGTCAAAAAGTGTGTTTTTCTTTTTTCTCTCTTCGAGTAACTTGGCTAACTGGTAAACCTGGCAAAAGATACCAGTTTTGGGTAGCTGACTGCTACCTCTTCGTTCTTTGTTGCGTTTATTAAGTTGCATTACTTATTTCCGAGGAGTCCAAGCAGACGCTGAAGCAGACTCAGACGGAGACGGCTTATTATGCCTCACCTCGGACCTGGTGGGACTAGTTCCATGTATACCATATATACCTTGCCGTATTCCAGTAGCCGCGGCTCAATGTAAATGAGCCTGAGAAATGCATTTCGGTTTCTGTTTCTGTTTCTTTCCTACTCGGCGGCTGCCATGGCGCGTTAACCACACTCAAGTGTGAAGTGTACACTGGCCAGCAGGGGAAAGGTTGAAGAAAAATGTTTGGGAAAGTAGAGGAAAGTTCTAAGATGTAGGATTTGAAGGTTATTTACCTCAATTACCTTTATTAATATTCCTTGAATTTTTGTTCTAATATAAACAGTATGTAAATAATACTAAATAATATTCTTTTGATATATTTTTAGATTATATTTATAAGTTTACAGTTCTGCGAGCTTTTCTAAATATGTTTGGTTGAATATTTTAAGTTTCTGAAGACTTTTGATTAAAAAATACCTAAAATATAATAAATTTTAATACAATTAAATACCATTACATGTATTTCATTAATTTATGACCTATATTTTGTGTTTTTTTAGTATTATAAGCTTTACTTTAATAAAATGGCAATACGATTTTATTAAGGTAAGAATTATAATACTAAAATAACAGAATATAGGTCATAATTAAATAGTATTAAAAAGTATTGAAATTGATCATATTTTAGGTATTTTACATGCCAACGGTGAATAGCTAAAGAAAAAACCTTTGAGATAGAAACTTGTGGGAATACTTAAGACTTAAACCTAAAACCTTAAAAAACTTATGTTATTTCTATAATATTTTCCTAGTTAGCAACTTAAGCTATTTAATTCTTTTAAAATGTTTTTTTTTTTTTTTTAATGATAAAATCGAACAAGTTTTTATACTTATAAATGTTCTTTCTTGTAAGAAAATATAAATTAAATTGAATAAATAAATATTTAACAAGGAAAACTTGATAGAAATAATAAATAATATTTATGTGTTAAGAATATTATTATTCTCCGTTAGTATTATTCCCCAACCCTTGCTGGTTAGTGTGGAAAATGTGCAATGTGCCCGGGCAAATTAGGTTGTTATGGAGAGTTGGCTAAGGCAGCTAATAGCTCCGACTAGCCACTAGTAGCAGCACATAGCTGAGAGAGAGACTGACGGGTTAGCACTCCTGACAGCTGCACACACAGTCGGGCCCGGACACTGACTGACTGACTAACTGACTAACTTAAATATAGATACGATTATTAGTCAGCGGGCCAAAAGCCAGAGAAATATTATGCAAAGTTGAACCATTAATCATGGGAAATAAAGACGGACTCAGAGACGGAGACGGTTTCGGTATCGGTTTCGGCCAGCTTCCCATGGCCCAAATGAACAGT
Organism: Drosophila asahinai; assembly: GCA_008042795.1. Classification (NCBI taxonomy): domain Eukaryota; kingdom Metazoa; phylum Arthropoda; class Insecta; order Diptera; family Drosophilidae; genus Drosophila; species Drosophila asahinai. The sequence goes on along the minus strand of VNJZ01002809.1, from coordinate 100,301 downwards.
AGCCAAGTGGCAGTTCGGTTCGATTTCTTTTCTCGACTTTCCCAGGGACTTTGGCATCGACATCGACATCTTCGACATCATCAGCGAACCAAAACACTTGGTGGATGTGCGGGCTCGACGGTAGCTTCTTCAACTCATAGCTGCTGGGATTTGTGGCCTTTATTTTGTTTTCCTCCGGCTGTTTGCCCAACAAATATTATTTTGACCGTAATTACGCGAGTACAAATGAAGTGATATCTCTTATATTCGGTGTTCAGCGGAAACCGAAACCGAGAGTGAAAATCAAACCAGAATCGGTAAAAATCATCATCATCGGATCTCCTCCGGTTTTGGAAATGTGAAAAATCAGAAATTGCGTACGTGATATATGTCCAGACCAAATGATTTTGTTTCGCCTCGTTTCGGCTTCGTTTTTTGAGTCACAATGGATCTCCAGCGGGGCCTTCTCCTCTTTTTTAGGTTCTCTTAATTTTTTTTTGTATTTTGTATTTTGCCTTTTTGCCATTTACCATGATTTTTCATAATCAGCGAGGGAGGAAAGGCGGCCCGAGAGGGGCAAATGTCTAGAAAATCACGTAGAGCTAGAGCTCTCTCTCCTGGAGCCAGCCGAAAATGTGTCACACATTCGTCGTCGGTTTTTGACAGATGTTGAGAGTTCCTAAGGGGTTTTTGTCTAGTATTTTTTTTTTTTTGGTTAATGGATAGTTTGGCCAAGAGTGAGAGGGAGAAAAATAATTAGTAAAGGTATAATATAGTGGATATAATAAGCTGAAAAATATAAATTATAATTCTTATAAATATCTGTTTTTTCAGTCCTTTTATATAAAATGTTTCACATACTAAAACTGGACTGTATTGTGGTTTTATGGCACCAACAAATTTAAGAGTAAATGATAAAAAATATTTGAAATATTTTGTATTTTAAACAATTTTTTTTTTAGTTTCAGGAAAATGCATAAATTACATTTCCTTTAGATTCGATTTCAGACTTTGTTAAAAGTTTTTATTCCATTGATTTAGGTTTCTTTCACTCTTTTCTTGCCTTTAAATATTATTTGTTTATATAAACTAACCTATGCTGGAGTTTTAAAAAAAGTTAATACCACAAAAAGCGACCCAGCTGAGTTTCCTAAGGCTTTCTTTCTCCTAAATATTATTTCTTTATATAAAATAATCAAAGATCGAGATCTAGCTGAATTTGCCAAGGCTTTCTTTCTCCTAAATATTATTTATTTCTATAAACTCACTTAAGATTGTGTTTCTAAAAAAGAAAATACCATACAAAGCGATTTAACTGAGTTTCGTAAGGCTTTCTTTCTCTTAAACATTATTTTTTTATATAAACTAATTGAAGATTAATATTTAGCTGAATTTGTTCAGGCTTTCTTTCATCTAAATATTATTTCTTTTATAAACCAACCAAATATTAAGATTTATCTATGTTTAATAAGGCCTACATTCTCTTAAATATTTTTTCTTTATATAAACTAACTTAACAAAAAAAGGAAATATTTTAGAAATCGACTTAGATGGTTTACCTAGAGCTAAGACCTTAATTTCCTATCTTTTTTCATCTCAAAATCCACAAAAACTAAACAGATTTCTTATATATCCTTCCAAGTGATCAGTATTTCCTATTATCCTCTTTATTATTACGAGTTTAAAGCAGAGCTTATCCTCCTAAGAAAATGTAACCCTTTGATTGTTTTTAATCAACTTTCTAGCTTAACTTTCAAGGCCTCAACTATCAATTACAGCTTTAGTTCTGATCAGCTTCTGTTTAGTTGGATTTCTCGAAATGAAGAGAGCATGAACCCGAACCCGAAGCCGAGCCCGAACCCTCCCCGAAAATCGCCAAACAGAATCCTTGCCTCGAATCCCTTCGGAATTGAAGCCAGATGTGTTATTAATTTGCGTGTGCGCGTGAGCATGTAATTTGGGATGCGACGGGTCTCGATTCTGTGGGTTTTTGGTCTCGGTCTCGGTTTCGGTTTCTCTTTTCGAGTTTTTAGGAGATTTTTCGGGAGTGCATTGAGCCATGAAAACGACATGACAAAACAAAACAAATTTTACATACCCAAAAGGAGCCGAAGGACGATGACAAATAAGTAGTTCGGGGGTTCCCGTGTTCGAATTTCAAAACAATGCGAGGTGTCGGTGTTCGTGCTAATACCGCAATTGCCATTGGCCTCTTAACCTCAGTGTCTAAGGACTACAGAAATTTCTCGTCTCTCTCTCTGTGTCTCTTGCTAATTTTTTTTTTTCGCACGAAATGTCCCGAAAAGAGAGAAAGATTTAATCCAGCCCGTCTCCGGGCTTAATCTTAATTCCCATTGTCCTGGATCAGGTCCCTCTATCGATGTGTGGCTAGTAAGTGTCTGAAATAATCCTGCGGCTAAGCGCAGATCAAAGATCTTTAAACCGCAAGATAAGCCCGAGGAGTCTTCGGGATCGCTTCGGCTCGGTTCGGGCCTCGGCCCTTTTTGGGCGGTTGGGTAATCTTCCCGGCCCCGGCCCAGATTAGAAGTTTTTACATCACCAACACCGCAAGCCTCGGGATTAAGCCGCAGGAGAGCCACTAGAGAGAGAGAGCGAGTGTCTGTGTGTGGGCGAGATGGAGCGATCGGAGGCCGAAACTCTTCGCCTTATAAGTCCCCGTTCTTGTCAGTCCCGGTCTTAGAGTGTAATTGGAACTCGTGGCAAGAGCTTAGCCCACAACAAACACCAGTAACTTATCTCTGCCAAAAGAGTGTCTCTCCAGAGAATTTCACAGATAATTACCGAGTTGTGAGTGATTTTGGTGGCTTTAGGCAATAGTTTGTGGATCTTTGTTATCGTTTCTAAGGCAAATAAAGATTTTCTTGAGTTAATTAATTTCTTCTTGAGCTATGCTATTTAAATCTATTAATTTCGGGAATTATAAGTCCAATAAAACTGGAAACAAATACATAAAAATATATTAAAGACCTTTGGGCACTTGGAATATGTTTTAAAATGTGTAGAAACATTAAATAAAACTAGAAAACTAGTTTATACATTTCTCACGAATAACAAGAATATCTTAAAACCCTTTAAACTCTTAAAATATATTTAAATGTAATAACCTTAAAACTATCTAAATTCAATTTTGTGAGGATTAATTACCTGTTAAAAATTTAATACATATATATAAAAATATATTACAAATCTTTGAGCCCTTGGAATATGTTTTAAAATATAAATATATAAATATATATTAAATAAACATATTTTAAAACCCTCTGAACTCTTAAAATATATTTAATTAAGTGTAAGAACCTCAAAATGTTCCATTGGGTTAACAAAAAAGGATCTAAGTAACTCAGAGTTCAATGTCAGTTTAAAAGCTGATAAAAAGGAAGCTTTACCTCTATAAAAAAATTAATTCTAAAGCATTTCTGCCCTTAATTAATGAGTTTTAATTAAACTTTCCAAATAAATACTAAATATAATATATATTTTACAGATACAAATCACCAGCAACAGCAGCAGCTAGGAAGGAGATACATTCAACTGCAGGATCCTAGAGCCTAGAGCTAGCGATCCAAAAAACCCAAAAAAAAGTAATAATACATTTATTCGGAATACCGGCGGCGGAAGGACACAGCTTCACCGTGGCGCTGCACTCCACCGAGGCCCTGATGGCGGCGGGCTTCCTCAAGTCGGGCGATCTGGGACCCCATCCGCACAGCTATGGCGGCCCCCATCCGCACCATTCGGTGCCGCACGGACCGCTCCCGCCCGGCATGCCGATGCCCTCGCTGGGTCCCTTCGGCCTCCCACATGGACTGGAGGCCGTCGGGTTCTCCCAAGGTATGTGGGGTAAATATCGCATCGACAATTTTGGTATAAACAAATACGTAAGCTTTTGATTGAAAGATTGGAATGTGCTAAAAGTTGCAGACTTTTTACTAGATAAAATAAGGAAATTGGTATATTATTTCCCACTAAAATCCCTTGAGAACCCCTTGGAAAACCTCTTGGCTTAATTAAGCAATCATCTCGGTTGGTAGTTTTCTACTGTATTTTTTCTACTGTATTTTCGGGGCTTCCTCTTCGCTTTTGGCTGCCTTTCAATGTCAGTTCGCATCGATATTGCATCATTATCAGTTAAATTGTCAAAATGAATAATGAGCTTCGGGCAGTTTCAGTTTCTGCCAGTTTTTTAGCTTCAGCTTCGAGCTCGGTTCCAGTTTTGCGCTTCGCTCTCGGGTGACGCTGCAAATGACAAACAAAACCTGACAACAACAAAAATCCAGGCAAAGAAATACAAAAATATTGGCTACAAAATGCCAACAAAAGACTTGGCCAAAAGCGAGGCACAAAAATTATTGATCAGCAGAGAGCAGCAACCAAAAAAATAAAAATAAAATTAGGGAAAAAGGAAAACAACAATTTCAGACTCGTAATCAAATTTTATATGATTTTTAAGTTTATTATATATTTTGATGCAAGCAAATAGGGAATTTTTTAAGTATAATTTAATGAGTTATAACCAAGATATAGTATCCAAAACCAATTCCAAATTATTTCTTATTTTTTCCAGAGTCAAGTTTTTTTTTATTTAATTAAATTTGAGTTTTAACTTAAGTTATTATTTATTTTTGCTGCCGCAGGTCTTGAACTATTTTCTGATATAAGAAAGGTCACCTTAAAAATTTTCTTTATTCTTTCCGAGTCTAGATTTTAAGTTAAATTAAATTTGAGGCTTAACTTTAGATATTTATTTATTTTGTGCCGCCGCAAACCTTGAACTATTTTCTGCTATAAGAAAGCTGGCCTTTTAAACCCACCAAAAACCTTCCAGGAAACCCATAAATTAGCCATAAAAAAAGACAAAAAATGCTCAGACAATAAAAGATATATTTTAAAAAAGGCAAAAGCAAACTCAAGCCACCTTTTGGGTTCAGTTTTAATTAAACCCCCTACAACAAATGGCAATTAATTGATTTGGCTATATAATCTATAGATATAGATGGGCGACCATTTTGAAAGCGAAAACGAAACTGAAACTCTGAAAAAAGCGAGAGACCGAGGCGGAGACAGAGAAATGCGGCAGCTGCAAGTTTTGTGTGTGAAGTGAAGTTGAAGTTTTTTATTCAATTTATAAATTCATGACCAAAATGACTAACTCATTAATTTTTGATAGGGCCAGCAGCGAGGGGCAGAAAGAGAGGGAGGGTGAACGTGCGTGTATTTGGGACACAGGACGGTGTTTCTTTCTTTTTTCTTTTTTTTTCCGAGGGTGGGAGCGACTGAGAGGGATGATGGCAAAAGCAAACAATGCGGCGGCTTAGTACGCAGCACACACAGTAACAAAAGATATATACCCTCATACATACCTATATATATATATATATATATATATATAAAGATATGTATATGGCACAGCTTATGTACTGGCCCGAAAGGGAGTCGAGTTTTTGGGGCGGCTGCTGCCGCTGCTCTACGGGGGTTGGTTGCCGTTTTCCTTTTTTGTGCTCTTAGGGGTTGGCCTGTCGCATTTTTCGGGGGTTGCAACCACCACACACACACACACACACACACACCCATAGAGGGCTCTCAAAAATAACGGTTAGCGCGGCCAGGAAAATATTACTGGGAAAAGTCAGCGGCGCACACGCGGCGTATACTTGATTTCGGCCTCAAAAAGTTATAGCAACCTTCAGCACATTCGGTTAGGCAATTGCCGCGCTTTAGGCTATTTTTAATTAATGTATTTTTTTCTCCTTTTCTTTTCTTATTTTTAAATATTATATAAAATATAAAATAAAGGTGTCAACACAAGAAAACAGCGTCGCGAACGCACCACATTCACACGCGCCCAGCTGGATGTATTGGAGGCGCTTTTCGGCAAAACCCGCTACCCGGACATCTTTATGCGCGAAGAAGTGGCCCTCAAGATCAATCTGCCCGAGTCCCGAGTACAGGTGAGCTTATATTGAGTACATTTCCCCCTTAAAATCTCTTTCCTCGCCCAAAAGCAAACACCCGCCCAAACACTTGCTTAAATCTGCTTTTTTGACTTACCACGCACATGTGAGCTTTCGGGGGGACCCAGAAACACACTTGCATAGTTGGTTTAATTAGACGAAATGCCCTCGAAAAGTGCCCAGAAATGGGAAATCCATAAAACAAACAAATTACGAACAGCTTGCCGGGATGTATATCCGAGATATGCGGGGTGATATACTCACAGCACATATGGAGCGAACCGATTTGATGACTTTTAATGCAAATAGACGCGAGCATCCATTTCCCAACCAAACCATTCCGAGACAAAATCCCCGCTGTATTTGCTCAAAGTATTTGCGGGGCTTTGACAAGTCACCCCTCCAGGACACGGACAAGGACGACACGTAACTGGAGTTTGCTCAAGGCATTAGTCGAGCATAATTTGCGCTAATTTTTAGCCTCCACCAGATACCAGATGAGCGCACGATGACAGCAAATTGTGCAACTCAATCAAGGGTATCGAGATCCTGATCGGGATCGTACGTACCTCTCTGTTTATTTAGGTGTCCATCTCCGGGCCTAAACAAACAAGTTTGCTTAGCGCCGCCTGGCAAATGGCCCAAAAACGATCGAGGCACAAAGGTTGCTTCCGGTTTTTGCTGCTGCTGGAAAAACTGTCATCTCTTTGGTAATTTCTTGGGAAAACAATCGATCGATCGAGCCGGGAACTGCAGTGTAAACACACACAGCATACCGAGGGACACAAAAAAGATGGAAAGAAAGAAAACAAACATTATTGGCAACAACTGCAATCGGTCGTCATTGATCTATCGATTTGTTTAGCTTTGCTTTTTGCTTTTTGCTTGCTTTTGCCCTCGCTTTGGCCCCTTTGTGTGCGTGTAATTTAAGGACGTGACATTGCAGGGCCAAAAAATAATAACGAACAAGCAGAAAAGTGACCCAAGACTGTCTCAATCAAGCAGGGAAAATTTAAAATTTGATTTATAAATCTAAAAAAAACAAAAAACAAAATTTTGTTTTGTTTTTTCACGGTCGCCATATTTTTATAAAATATTTGAAAATGTTCTCAAATTAAGAGATTTATAATATTAGGCACTTGAAAGCATATTTCGACGAAGCAAAGCAGAATTTAAGGACAGTAAAAGGGTAATTAGTCCCAGGGTCCCAAACAAAGCATGCTTTTAGCAAAAGTCTTGAAAGTTTAAAGCTAATAAGTAGACAGGGAAATTTTTAAAACAAGTCATGCTTTAAGCAAGAGTAGGAACCCTTAGCCTATTAGGCCCAGTATATGCTTTTTGCTTGCTTTTAGCACTAAGCAAGTAGCAAGTGAGGAAACACCTTAAAAAAAAAAACAGGCCAGGCGGCGGCAGTGAACCGAGAAACCAACTATAGTTACGAACGTTAAAGAACAGGAAAGCTGAGGAAAAGCGACCAAGGAAGCCCCTGCAGTGGTCGGCTCGAAATGAAAAACGACACGTTCCTATTCCCTGGGTTGGGGGCGGTTGGATAGAAGCAGAAACAGTAGCAGAAGCAAAAGCAAAAGCAGAAGCAGCAGAAGCAGAAGCAGAGAGCTGCAGCAAGGACATCTTGCACATGTCCCATGAATTGACTTCTTCGTGCTGCTCCCCCCGCCCTGCCCCATTGTTGTTTCCCTATTCAAAAGTTACGTTCTTAACACAATCGATTCGAGTAATGCACACCGAGAGAGAGGAAAAGCGGACAGGACAGGATGGGAAGGGACAGGACTGGACGAAACACGGACAGGACAGGAAGCGGGGGCCAGGACAGGGAATTGAAATTTGTATAGATTTTCCACATGTCTCACTTTTCTTTCGTTTTCTCTTTGTATTCACTGTTGTCTCTGTGAAATGTGTTTTTTAGGGACCCAGACAGGGCACAGTGGTTTAGAGCTGAGAATGGGAAAGAAAGAAAGAAGAAGAATGGGAAAAAAATAATAAATTAATATTAAAATTAATTATAATACATCCTCTTTTAAAATCTATTACATTTAATTTTAATTTTGGCTTATAAGCTCTTTAAGGTTAAATCCCATAAATATCTTTATTAATAAAAGGATAATTTTGTGTACTTAAAACTCTATTTACTTTTCTTTTTTCTTGTCTTAAATTATTCTTTTAAATGGGTTTTTAAGATCGTTTCTTTTTTCTTGTTTTTAAATATTTGTTAACACTAATCAAAAGTTCTTATAATCACATTTTAATTAATTTAATAAAAAATTAAATACATAAAAATCTCTCCTTTACTTTCCACCTGAGTTGAATCCCCTTTGACCCACTGTACTGTGCCTGTCTTTCCGAGTGACGCAACATGTCAATGCATCCACAATGCACACACACACACACTCAGGCTACACCTCCTAATAAAAAGTACACCGACACCCACACAACGCATCAGATTACAGCAATGAAAACTAGGAGGAAAACCGTACAAAACCCCAAGCGAAATACCAAAAAGTGCCAGCGAAGAAGTACAAAAAAAAAAGGAAAACACGAATCGTTTGCATGTTACAAGGCGTCTGGCTTTTGGTTTTCACTTGGGGGATCGGGGGATCCCCTCGGGGGCTGCCAGAGCTTGGGGTTCCGTGTTTGGGATTCCCAAGGAAGCCAAGCAACTCAATTAGCAAAGAGAAGAGAGGGAAGCTAGGAAGAGAGGGTTTCTCTAGAAAATTAGAAACTAAATATTTTACAATATTATTTTAAATATTTTATAAAGCAGCTAAGACAGTAAAGCAACCTTCTTTAATTATTACAAGACCCGTAGACCACCTCTGCAGGCTCCGATCACCTCTCTTTATATGATTACCGCGGAGGACTCCTCCTCGCAGCAGGGTCCCCATTGAAAGGTCACCACATAAATAATGATTAACCCCCCAGTAAAGCCAGAGAGGAGGAGTGAGAGAAAATCAGTGGCAGAATCAGAATCAGAATCGGAATCACAATTGGGATCTCAGAATCCCCGCAACGAAATCGGAGTCATAATCAGTTCACCAGAGTCCCGGGGCTTTGGCCTCCTGGTAAATATTAATTGAATGATAGGCATCTTTATGGCCCAGTAGCAGTCAGCCAGCGGGGTGGGTCTCCAGTCTGAGTCTGAGTCTGAGTCTCAGTCTCAGTCCCCGTCTCCATTCGCATATTCACAGCCAAAAGTGAGAGGGCGTTGATTGCAACCAATACAAATAACGTAATAATTTTACGCAGCTTATCTGCACCAGAACAGAGCAAACATTTACGCCCAAATGTTTTCATTCGACGGTCCAAATCCGAATCCGAAAGAGGGTTGGCTGGCTGGCTGCAGCAGGGACGGCTGCCATCGCTGGCAGTCATAAATCACTGGGGGAAACCAGCAGCAGTAGTAGCTGGAAAGCATCCCTCCCAGACCCAGTTCCAGTCCCAGTCCCACTCCGAGTCCGAGTCAGCACCCTTAATAACTAATAGCCGGCGAGCTATAACTTTGCACTGCAGGAAAATTAGGGAAAGGCAAACAAAAATGAAGCTAAACTTGTGAAAAATGCAATTAAAAATTTCATTAAGCAGGGAACTGAAAGCAGAAACTAAAATAATATTAAATAATTTTAAAAATAATATAAGAAAGGCTTCTAGGAGTTAAAAGAAGATATTAATTGAAAGGTTTAAGACTTCAAAGAAGAAATCTATGAAAAAAGTAAAGAATTAAAGAAATTGGTGTAGTTTTTCCTTAAGAAATTGTTCAAAATTAAACACAATTAATTAAATAGCTGAAAGTCAAGTAGCAAACTTAAAAATCTGTGGATACCATGATTTGTCTTTAATTTTCATATTTATACTCTCTCTAAAAATATACAAAATAATTTTAAAGATTTAAAAATCATTATAAATATTTTTCTTGTACATAAATAATTTTAAAAACTTTGGACAATATAAGTAATTCTTTAAATAAATAAATTGGAGAAATCTTAGCCCTAAAAATATCTCAAAAATGATTTAAGATCATTAAAATGAGTACCTTAAACTGTATTCTAATATTATATTATTCTAAAATCATTTTAAATATTTTTCTTAAACTTAAATTATTTAAAAACCTTACTAAAGACAATAATTAATATTTTTAATGAATTAATTTAAGGACTCTAAGCCTTAAAAATATCTTACAAAATGAGTTACTTTGATTTTGGAAGTAAACTCAAGCCAAAAAAATACTTTTCTATAAAAATTAACGCGCTGAACCTTAAGGTCTCTTCTAATATTATTTTAGCCTGAAGTTTTAACCATTACCTGATTTTTCTGTCAAGGATATCGGTATCAGGATATCAGATCGCCTAGTTTTTCGTGGTGTAGCCTACTTGGCTGGCTTGGCAGCCATTATATTGTACCCTTTCCAGCTTATCTTCCCTCCCATTGTCACCTCAGGACTCCCTGAATTCAGGATTCAGGATATTTTCGCCTCTCTTTCAGCTGTTCTTCGTCGGGGGTTGCACGAGGCCAGACAGAGAGGGAGTGAGAGGGCACCTAAACTTAGCCAACTCTTTTTCTATACGTTTTCCATTTTCCCCCTCTGAAATTCCTTTTTTGTTGCAAAAGGATTTGTTTGCAGCGAGAAAAAAAAAAAGTAAAATAGAAGAAAGAAAAGGAGGCGAAAGGGAGAGTGAGACCAGGGGAAAAACTTTGCTCACGCACAGCTGTTTTATAAAATTAATTTTCCCATTGCGGATTAACAATTTCCACTCTTTTCCACGCCACCTTTCCTTCCCTCTCTTCCCCGCGTGCGTGCATGGGCTTAGAACGAGATGGAGCGATGTGCAGGATTTATGCATAATTTTCAATTTGTTAATGCAACCGCGCTGATGTTGCAATTAAAAGGGAGATATATACGAGTATGTGTGTATATATGTTCTTGGTCAGCCTGAGGCAAGGAGTTAAAAGTCACTCTGTCACTTGTCCTGTGAAAATGAGTAGCCTTAATCGGACTATAAAAGGGGTTTAGGTTGTTGAGTAAATAAATATTTATAGGTTTTACAAACAAAAACCTTTCAAATATAATTGAAATTAATTAATTAATTAATTAAATTTAGAAGATGTTTGGAATCTATATATTTGCTTTTATCTTTAATTTTAAAACATATTTCACCCATAAATAAATACAACAAGTTTTAAAAAAAAAGAAAAAGAAATAAATTCAAGAGTTTGAATACTAATTTTGAAAAAAAATATTAACTAACTATTGTTCTTTAATTTTAGAATGAAACTTACTTTTTTTCACGGTTGCCACATTTTTATAAAATATTAGAAAATGTCCTCAAAGTTTTCATAATATTCAAAAGCTGCAAAAATATTTTTTCAAGTTAAATAAAAGCCCTATATAATCTTAATATATTCTAAATATAATTTAAACAATTTCCATAGCCCCAATTTATTCGAATTAATTCCCCGAAAATTTCTAAATTAAAAACCAAGCCCAGAAATGTGTGGGAAAACTTCGAAAAGCTTGGAATGTCCCACCTAAAATTGCCTGGGCAATTTCCCTCAAGTGTTTGCCTTCTAGTCAAGTGTCTCACTTACTTAATGTTTGTGCTCCTCGTCGTCGTCGTCCTTCTGTTTGTTTATTTTCCTCCTCTCCATGGAGGAGAGGAAAGTGGGCGTGTGCCGATGGCCGGCGGCTGCAATTTTCCCACATCAATTAGTTTGCCGGGCCGAGCAATGAATAAATTATGCGCGGGGGTTGGTATGTACAGGATATGCCCAGGATATACACAGGATATATATACAGCGACGACAAGTGCAAAAAGTCACGCGCTTGCCAAGGGCGAGAGAGGAAAAGTTACATCAACAGCCGGCGGCGGCAGTGGCGGCGGCCAAAAAATTGACTCGATTATATTGTCACACAGAATCACGCCCCCAAACCACCCAACCCACCCACTCGTCCTTCCCATTTCCCATTTCCCACTTCCCAAACGCATCCCTTTTCGAATCGAAGACGAGAGGACAACAATAAACAGCCCATAAAGCGGCACACTCGAGCGCAAGGAATTCACTTAGCCTTGTTTGTTATGCTTAAGGGGCTGCAAACAATCCGCTAAGTGCCAGTTCAGGGCACTTGGCTTTTTTTGAGTATTTTTTGGCTATTTTATGAGTAAATTATAACAAATCTAACTTGGAAAACAGATGATTCTCTGATATTTTCCATATATTTTAGGCTATTATTATTTATTTTTATTTTAAGATCAAATCTGGTAACATTTTTTCCACAAAATTTCCAAATAACATTTTCCCCCTTTATTTTTCAAAGTTATTTGCTAAATAAGTATATCGATAATTTAGATCAAAAATTTTAGAAGCTTAAATACATTACCTGTCTTCTTGCTTTATTAAAGGCTTACATTTTCAATACTTTTAAATTCTGGCAACGCTGGCCAACGCATATCGAAAGCAGTGCATGGAATATGTACTTAAAAATATATATAAATTATTTTAACTTCCCTGAAAATGTAGAGAGTTTATATTTTCTATAATGTCACTCGAAACTAAGAGTACTAAGTACTTAAATTTCAATACTTGTAAGTTCTGGCAACGCTGGCTCAAATCAAATCAAGAGCAGCGCATGGAGTATGTATTTAAAAAAATATATACAATTTTTAAACTTTTCTAGATCCATAAATTATTGTTTATGAATTAGAAAAGCACACAAATTTAATTTTCAAAAAACTAAACTTAAAACAATTTTTTAATTCTAAAATTCCATATCAATATCAATCCTTGTAAATTCTGGCAACGCTGGCCCAAAGCAAAAATCAAAGCAGTGCGCGAACCCGAGAACCCAAGCCCGAGCCCAAACCGAACCCGAAAAACCGATTGCATGGCAAATGTTATTTCAGTGATTTGTTGCTTCTGCTTCTGCTTTGGGGTTGCTGCTGTTGGTGTTGCTTGCTAATGGCTTGTGCTTTGGTAAACAGCTGAATTTATTACTGCCATGCCACTTCCCCAAAAATCGAGAGCCAGCCAGCCCCTTTTCGAAGTTAACACTTGCCACGCGGCGGCTGCGGCTGCGGCCACTCGAGCATTTCATTGCCGTTTTCTGGGGAAACTAGGAATGAGGGAAAACCTTTCCGACAATGTGTGGGGGGGCGTCGACGACGACCCTCGAAAAAAGAGCATTAAACAAGGCGTATCAAATTTCATTATTTGTCAGCACAAGCAACCACCGTGGCCCCTTTGAAAATTCAATTTCAATTTTCAATTCAATTTTGCATTCGTAAATCTCCTTTTGTGATTTGACTTTGCGCCCCCCCGTTGCTGCTGTCGCCTTGCCTTACTTTGATTCCGTTTAATGAACTGCTCGCAAATTGCATAATAATATTGATAACGCAGAGCTAGGGCATTTTTTCTATGTCTAATTTTGATTTTATTTTTTTGCAAATTTTAGCAGAAATTTAGACAACATTTGGCCAGGTTTAAGCGTTCTCCTTGGGCTTCTAATGAACTTCAAAGGAAACTTTTGCTGGGGGAGGAAAACTTCAAAGCATTTTCTTTTTTTTCCCTGGCGTCTGCGGTTTTACCTTATTTTCAATTTCCTCTGCGGGAGGTTGGGAGACATGATCTGCTTGAATAGCCACACAATTTGTGGCATTGAAATTAAGGTTATGTTCGCTCGATTGATTGGACTGGAGGATGATGACGAAGTTCTGATTGATTTGGATTTATTTTGGGGGCTAAAATGGGTCAGGTTTTGTCATTAGGGGAATACTTAGCTGGTATTTTACATAGTTACTTATTTATTTTGTCGATTAAAAGTCTGGGTTTGGGTTTATCCCAAAGCAGGGTGGGTCACCGAAGATCAAACTCGGAGCCTGACAGCAGAAACTAAATAGAGGGAAACAGAATATGCGGGAAAAAATAAGTTAGTGGTGTTCCTTATCGGTATTTGTGTGTGTTTTGTGTTTGTAATTCTCAGTGCGAAGCGTTCACCTCCCATGATGTGTAGGTTTCGCTTTTGTAATTTTAAATTTATGTAAAATGTCAACTAAGTTAACAAACTGTAAAGAAAATATTCCAAATATTTAAATTAAATGATATTAAATCTGAAATTATCTCCCACAAACTTCTTAGAGCTCAATGTTTACCTACACATTGCCGGGATGTATAAGTTTTGCTTTTGTAATTCTAAATTGATGTGAAATAGCACAGAAATCTTCAAAAAGTAACCCAAGATTTTAATTTAAAATAAATATATCGGAAAATATTTTCGTTTAACTTCTTAAAGCACTCCTTTTATCTCCAACGATGTATAAGTTTTGTTTTTGTACTGCTAATTAATGTAAAATGTCAACAAAGTTCAAAATTTATACAGCAAATACACCAAATAATTAAATTAAATTAAATTAAACTCCTTTAGAGCTCTAAGCTTATTCCTAACGATATGTAGGTTTTATGTTTGTACTTCTAACTCTCAAAAATTAAGTAAGATCATAAAAAACCTTCGACTTGCCCTTTCTCTCCTTCTAACTTTTAAAAATTAAGTAAAATCTTAAAAAAACCTTCGACTTACCCGCTCTCCCTCCCTCCTATGTCGTTCCAGGTGTGGTTCAAGAACCGTCGCGCCAAGTGCCGTCAGCAACTGCAGCAGCAGCAGCAGTCCAACAGCCTGAGCAGCTCCAAGAACGCCAGCGGCTCCAGCGGCGGCGGCGGCAGCTGCAGTAGTTCATCCAATAGCCGCAATGGCAGCAACAACAATGGATCCCAGAGCGGATCCGGCAACAGCAAGTCGGGCCAGAAGCAGAGCGGCGGCGGCCACGGCCAGTCACAGTCCAGCCAAGGCCAGAGCGGCGGCGGCGGCCAAGGAGCAGGAGGATCTTCCAGCGGCAGCAGCAACTCGGCAGCGGCGGCGGCGGCGGCCAATGCAGCGGCAGCGGCAGCCACGCAATCGCTCAAATCGCACCACAACTCATTCCTGAGCGCTGCGGCAGCGGCGGCGGCCAACAGCAGCGGGAACGGTGGAGGCGGAGGCGGAGGAGGCGGCGGCGGCAATGGTGGATCCACTCCAAACAGCAGCAGCAGCAGCAGCGGAGGCGGCGGCGGTGGCAGTCACCTCTCAGCGGCAGCAGCGGCGGCAGCCTTGAATGTCACCGCTGCGCACCAGAACTCCTCGCCACTGCTGCCCACGCCGGCCACCTCAGTGAGTCCGGTGAGCATTGTCTGCAAGAAGGAGCATCTCTCCGGCGGCTATGGTGGAGGCGGCGGAGGATCTGGAGTGGGTGGCAGCTCCTCCTCGGGCGTGGGCCTCGGCGGCGGCCTGAACCTGGGCGGCGGCGTCGGTGGCGTTGGCGTGGGCGTCTCACAGGACCTCCTGCGCTCGCCCTACGATCAGCTGAAGGATGCCGGCGGCGATATAGGAGCTGGGGGAGTGCACCATCACCACAGCATCTATGGCTCGGCGGCGGGTGGGAGCAATCCGCGACTGCTCCAGCCCGGTGGCAACATCACGCCCATGGACAGCAGCAGCAGCATCACCACCCCATCGCCGCCGATTACCCCCATGTCGCCGCAGTCGGCGGCCGCAGCGGCGCATGCCGCCCAATCGGCCCAGTCCGCCCACCACTCGGCCGCCCACTCGGCGGCCTACATGTCCAACCACGATTCGTACAACTTCTGGCATAATCAGTACCAGCAGTACCCGAATAACTATGCCCAGGCACCGAGTTACTACTCGCAGATGGAGTACTTTAGCAACCAGAACCAGGTCAACTACAACATGGGTCACTCCGGGTATACGGCCTCGAACTTTGGCCTGTCGCCATCGCCATCCTTCACTGGCACCGTCTCGGCGCAGGCCTTCTCGCAGAACAGCCTGGACTACATGTCGCCGCAGGATAAGTACGCGAACATGGTGTAGAATCTACTGTTGCAGTACTGCGGGGGCAATACCACCGCCAATTCGGGGGGCAGTGGATCGGTGGCCAGCGGGGGCGATAGCTCGCCGCTGCTGGAGTCGCACCATCATCAGCTGGGGCAGCAGCAGCAGCAACAGTTGCAGCATCTCCAGCAGGAGCAACATCATCTCCAGCAGCAGCAGCAACAGCAGCAGCAGCAGCTACAGGATCACCATCATCAGCACCTGGATAACTCCTATGGTTAGGCTGAGATACATATCCCGCCCTCCCCGACACAGATCAACACACACACAGCCCCTAGGACCTTCCTTTGCCACGTTTCTATTTGGTGGAATTGGTACAGTTGCAGCCAAAAGTCAAGCCAGAGATCTAGGAAGATTAGAGTGACCGTTTAAGGTATTTTTTACAATGCATAAAACGCATAATTTTGTTACAAATTTAACTTTATGCTACTGATAAAGTTAAATAATATTCTAAACAAAATAGTTTGATGATGAACAGCAAAAGCGTTTTTTAAAGGGTAAAAAACACCACAAACGGTCACTCTAAAGAAGATCTCACTTTTAGAGGGTTTTCACTGGGTTTTTGTTATAAAATATATTTTTTCCTTAATAAATACAGACCTAAATTTTGTAAAATTATATTAAAATCAGAACCACAGCATTGCCAACGCCACCAACTAAAAACCCGCTGCAGAAGGCAGGGCTGCTAGTTTTATTTCCCCTTTTTTTTATTATTGTAGTTAACAGGAATTTTTTTTTTTTTCATACATATGAATATATATATATATAAATATAAATAAAAATAAAAATAAACCTAAACTAAAAGCGTGTGTATAAAAAAAGACAGAGAAGATTACAAGTTTATAAAGTTTGAACTTGAACGTAAATCGTAATTAAAACATAGGTATTATAGAGACCTAGCTTAAGCCGCCAGGATCAACGAAGTAAATGAGTGATAAAAACGATAAAAGCGATAAAAAACAAAGACAAGCAAATCAAAACAAAGCAAAGAGTTTGTTGAAAATCTAAAAGCAAGAAAGGGAAAAGCATAAGCACGAGGAAAGCATAGGAGAAGGCATTAAGTTAAGCGAGGGAGACAATTTTTAAATGCAATACGTAGACCATGCCATGGTTTTGGGGGGTACTTTTTGGGGATTAACCCCAAAAAATCGAGAAATCAGAAAAGTTAAAATAGAGCTGCACCAAAAGCGGGCTCTCAGCATATCATAAACGCTAAATCTTAATTCCAATTTCAAGTTCTCTTTAAACCAAGCTAAAAACTAAAACCTAAAACATAACATTACGAGCGAAAGTAAAAAAAAAAAAGATAAAAAAAAGTTTCAAGTTCAAATCATCATTTTGTCGTCTCAAAAACTAAGAATATTTATACATAAAGCAAAAACAAAAGGAATATATATATATATATAGAGAATACAAACCCAAATCAGCTAAAACGAATTAACATTTCAGACTTTAAAAGCATATAATGGAGGAGTAAAAAAAGGATTTAGCCACTAAGCGAAAACTCGAAATTATAAACTTCACAACTTGATCAATGATATATATACATATATATGCGTATATATGTATAGGAAATTTTATTGCAAATAAAGAAAAACAAGCCACAATCCAAAAGCGAAACAAAATACAGCAAGACATATTTATATATATATATAAAAGATAGTTTAACATAATTTTTAAAAAATGTACAAAAAACACTTGGAAAATTCTTGGTAAATATATATATACATACAGCATATATATATCCATATGTGTGAGTGTAAATGTCTTTCATAAAAAACGTACGCTAAAGATAAAGAAATATAAACAAATAACGAGCAACTTTTGTAATATTAAAACACACACACAAAAACAGACAAAAGACAGGCAAAAGTTAGTTCAATGGCGATTTCCCTTCTGGCATTTTTTGTTTAGTTTTAATTTCAATTTAATTGTAATTTAAGCTTAACAATTTGTTTAAAAAACACACACATCACAACACACCCACAACACACACACACACTCGAACGCATGTAAGGAAAAATTTAAGAATATTTAGCATTTAATTCACTAAAATTAAGAGCATTTTTTTTCCGCGGGTTAAATATTAAGCGAAAAAAAAGAAAACGAAGAGAACGGAAGGAAGCGAAAGGATAAGGAGGGTGGATAATCGAGGATGATAAACAAAGTTAGTTATTAATATTTAAGAGCCGGATCTATATAGTGTATAGAGACCTGTACTCGTTCATACACATGCCGCATATATGACCATATATATGTATATGTACGTATGCTCCCTATATATATTATATATAATTATATGCTAACGTTTAAGCAAACTGGTTAATTCTTTTTTTTTTTTTAATTATAAAACCGAAAGAAAAACTAAAATAATTGTAAAAAGTTCACAAAAATATGATCAGATGAATAATATATATAAAAAACAAAAAAAACATTACAATGAGTTTTTATTTATGCGGGGTTTGAAAAATGGGTTTTTGTTACATTAATTCTTTATTCTTTTTTAAACTTACACACAAAAAAAGTAAGTATTGCCTTGGAATTATTTTTATTTTTTTTTTCTTTGATATACTGATCTTTCTCAATAATTTAATTGTCTTCTCTCAATTAGAGCTGGAAAAACATCGATATCAATCGATTTAAAATCGATTTTTGCTTGTAAACTCGAAAACTTTGATTATCTCTCAGCTCTCAATTAAATGTTGTATTAATTTTTATAAATAGTAAAAATAAGAAAGGAGAATATCAAGACTCTGGGAAGATTTTCTTTAACATTTAAAATCATTTTAAACTCATTTAAAATCATTACTTCTCTGAGATTTCAAGCTAATTATATTCCTCCATTCCCCACCTGGCTTTGCACACCTGATTTGCAAAAAGACGAACAACTCCCGGGTTTTTTTTTTCGTTAAGAATTTCGGTTGGACAAACAAAAAGGAGAAGAGATGGTCGGAAACATTCCTGCGGCGGCCTATAATCGTTTCTGATTTCAGATTTTCGCTGTTTGTTTGCGCATTTATTGGCATCCGCGGGGCACGCGTCCGTCCGCCTTTTTTGCCTTCTGGATTTCAGGCTCGGATTTTTTTTGATTCCAGCGGCTTCTGAAGAAACTTGCTCTCTGGCTCTGCCCCCGTCAGCGCCCTGATAACAATGGTAGGTAGGGGCCACTCCAGTTCGTAAAAGCTCGCAGTTCCCATTCCCGGTTTCTATTCCGGAGCAAAGCGAATCGAGGGCGAGGCAGCAGGGCGAGTCGAGTCAGCCATCATCATCATAAACCATTAATTCAGCTCATAAAACTTGCCACGCCCCGACCCGGACCCAGGACTACACTCAGCGGAGAGAGAGATATAGCTGGGGTCTTGCATAAAACTCAGCTCAGTCATTCAGACATATTTTAGGGAGGGATTTCTTAATTAATTAAACTAAGGAATTTATTAAGCATTTTTGTATATTTTCTTATTTGTTTTTAAAGCAATTTTAAATAGAGAATGGAAATAATGGTTTGGAAAATTAGACCAAGTTATTCTTAGCTTTAAATTTATATTAATATTTAAGTCCAAGCCTAATTCTAGCCTCAAACTGAAGGCAGTAAATTAGGCATGGACTTAAATATTAATATAAATTTAAAGCTAAGAATAAATTTAGCAAATAAAATTAGCGATATAAAATCGTTATCCTAATAAGTCTTTCCTACTGAACGAGACAGGAACTACCTATTAGCCTAAATATTTTATTTCATTTTTTTTTTATGACGTTATCTTAGCATCAAGATTCTTTTTGAAGTTTGTATTATGGAATTATGTATATAATGAAAAATCATGAAAACAGCATATTGTTTCACTTTGAACAATTGTTTTGAGGATTTGAACTAAGGCAAGCGGATTTTAAACCACAGCTGCGCACCCCACCACATCATTTGGTCCTTCGAGCCGGAAAGAATAAATATAAACCTAAAATTTAATTAAATAAATAGTATTTATAAATACTCAAGTTACAATGACATTTTTTTTTTTTTAATTTAAACTAAGGCAAGGCGGATATCAAATCAAATTTGCGCACCCCACCACTTCAATTGGTCCTTCGAGCCGGAGAGAATAATTATACTCATAAAATATAATTTAAATATTAAATTAAATATTTAAGTTCCAACGATTTAAAGTTAAGCCTCAATTTACCTTTTTCAGTTGAGGTTGCAACTTCTTAATTAACAATTTAATTCTTAAAGGTATTTCATTATATTATTTATTATATTTCTTTATTAATAACTTATTAATAGCAATAACTCCATAAAGATGCCTCAATTTGTGCGCGCCGCCGCTTAGATTATTTTCTATTAATTATGCTAATGAAAATGCTGGGAAATTCATTTGCCATTTGCGGCTAATTGTCGCACCAGCCAGGCGGCACGTGCGGCGGCTCAATCAGATTGAGAAGCTGGGAGACTGGTAACTGGGATCTGGGGAGTCACCTATCTCTCAGATACAATCGATTCCCAAACTTCTCGGATGGCCTCCCCTGCTTTATTTTTGTTCGCCTGCCTCGTGTTATCTGGCGGGACACGCGACCCATTTTCCATTACCATTTTCAGCAGAGACCAGAGACGGAGACCGGAGACCAGAACCCCGTGCTATCCTATCCTATCCATCTTTATCGGCAGTCGTCGACGTCGTCGTAGTCGTCGTCGTCGTCATCAATGGGCGCGTGTTGCTTATAGAATTACCAACTAATTCGGTATTTATGAGGCTTCGTCGAGTGCATTTTGCGGGTCTAGGAATCGCTTGGGCTTTCGCCTCTGACTCTGCCTCTGCCTCTGCAGGTTGCCTTTGCCTTTGCCTTTGCATGGATTGGATGGCGTGGTCTGGGTCTGGCTCTTGTTTGGGTTTCTGGGGGGCAGCAGCGGCAGCGAGAGAAGCCAGCAAATTGAGATGCTACTACCCCCGGCGGCGGCAAATTGTTTTTAATCTTCCGTTGCGCCTTTTACCGGCGCGTAACCCCAGTCCCAGTCCCAGTCTTCGTTCTGGAACAACAAGAAGTACGTAAACGTAAACGTAAACGCAAACGTAGAGCATCCGCTGATGGAATGAAAATACAAATGAAAAGGAAAATGGAAATGAAAATGAGAGCCCAGCCAGTCCAGAGTTTTACCCAATTTCGCACAAAGCTATAAGGTTTTTTATATCTTTGATTAGATACCAGATAGAGTCAGAAAACTGCCAATTATTTTGTAGATAAGTATCTTTGTATCTTGACACTGCCACGAGCTGGGAATGCTGTTATAAAGATGGTATCTGTTGGAACAAAAGAGAGGTTTTTATTGGTATATCATCACAGGGTGTTATTTAAGGGTTTTAATTGGCAGAAATATTTTTATATAAGACTTGGAGCATTATTAGTCATTTTATTATTATTATTAATTACATTAGGGTCGTGAAAATCAGCTTAAAAAATCTTTTATAAGATAGAAAGGGTTTAAATATGAGATTAAGATTAAGATTAAGTTATTATATAAGATATTTCATTGCTACAACTATAATAATTTAAAATACTGTGAAAAGAAATTAAAATCTCAAAGAAATATATTATATTTTTATATTATATTTATATTTATATATATATTGCTATATATTTATAAATTAAGTAGAAGGTGGTCACCTTTTGTCAGTTTAAATTACAGGATTTATTTAAGAGACGAACATATAGATTATACAAGGAAAATATATAGTTTTAGTATTAAGTGGGTGACTTTCTTTTAATTAAAGGGAAGAAAGGTTTGCAAAGTTAAATTGTGTTATATTTCTTATAACTATTATAAGATATACTAGATTATAAAATATATTATAAACTCGAAAATTAACTGGAATATAAACTGGAATAAACACTAGAAAATAAACAATATTATTAACAATATACTCGTATACATTTTCCTCTCGAATATTTCCTTAAATTGTATTACTTAAAATTACTATAAGATAAACTAGAACATAAACTAGAATAAAATCTAGAAAATAAACAATAATATAAACTATAGTATAAATTACAATACATAAATTTTCCTCTCAAATATTTCCTAAAATTTCCCTTCTATAAGTGCCTAAAAGGACCTTCAGAACCGCAGCCTTTGTTGATGTTTTGGCCGCCTGTCAGCGGTTGATTTGACTGCTCGCCACGTGACCTGTCCTGCCTGATCCCATACAAAATCCATTCAATACAGGAGGCTGGAGAGATCCCGATCCCGATGTCGATGTCGAGGCCGATGCCAATCGAAGCAAAGGACGAAGGACGACGAGGCGGTGTCCTGACCGCCCGTCAATGTTTTCATCTTTCACGCTGGGCGGCGGCGTTGCGTCGTGCTGCCTTTTTGGCATTTTATTTATCAACTTAATTTTTGGCTTGGCTTCTCGGCTAATGGAGAGAGCCCCTGCCTGTCCTTCCAGAGCCAGAGCCAGAGCCTAAGCCATCCCCATACCAGCATCCACTCGCCCGTTACAGTGAGAGAAAGTCTTTGGTAGTTTGTAGTGAAAAAAAAAAAATTATAAAAGGGAAATTCTATTAGAAGCTAAGTAAAAATTTTCAAAGCCGTATATACAATTTAAGGAGACTTAAAATAATTCCCAAGACCTTTAAATTAATATTTTTTAACTCAAATATATATTTATAGTCTTAACAAGTATATTTACCGCTTGCATTGCACTACAATTCCCAAGTGGTTGGTCATCAATCGAATACTGATGACGAAAACTCGACAAATATATTTTCTAATCTTATATAAACATATTCTACCACTATTATGTATTTAAAAAGAATAAAAAGTGCTAGAAATATTTTTTAAACATATTTTTATCCTATCTCTATGCTTGCATTGCCCTAAAATTCCCAACTGGTTGGTCAGTCAGCAAGAAAGCTCAACAAATATATTTAATAATCTCATCTAAACATTTTCCTTTACATGTAATTATGTAAAAATATAAAAACTGCCAGAAATATAAATTAAAAATACTTGTATCTTATTTCCAGGCCATTACCTATTTAATATATTTTTCTGGCAGTGCAGCCACCCCGCTACGCTCGCGCCTGCTGGCTGCACTTGCCCGATAATGTGCGGCGTGTGTGTTTATTTTGATTCTTATCCCGGGAAACCCCCGTGGAAAGTCCTGAAGCTGTGCCGCAGCAGGTTGAACGAACGGCTTCCGGCTTTGAAGTGGTCCCGGTACCGCCAAAAAACTTATGCTAATTAGTCGAAATTTCGGCATTCTTTGGCAGGGGGAAATCTTCCAGTGCATATACACTGGCACAACACTGATTAATTGAGCTGAAATATAAAAAAAGGAGAACAAAGATGGAAAATTTCGCCAATAAAATCGGTGGACAAAAAGCACAATTAAGCTGCCAATTAATATGCGTATTTTAGCGTTTTGTTGTTAACGGATCGTGGCCTGATCGAAGCCTGACAAATTGCTTAGATCCATCTAAGCGCCAACCCCGAGAGAGAGAGGGAAAAGGCATTTCTAATATTTTGAGGCCATGATAAATGCTGGAGATAGGTTTTTTGCCAACAATATAAAGTTTAAAGGGTTAAAACCAAAGGTTTCTTCAGGCCATTAAGCTGGTTCTTTTATATTTTAGTTTATGGGTTATTAACAAAAATATATAGCTACATATATGCCGTGACATACTAAGTCTTTGTTTAAGTTTTAATGGGTTTTATATTCTTTTAAAATAAATCAAAAAATAATGCGGAGATAAAACTATTACTTTTTTAACAGCTTAGAATGAAGAAAAAATATGTTTAATTCATTTAATATATTTTTTAAAAGCATAAATGTATTGGAAAATGTTTATATAAGATTATAAAATATATTTGTCGAGTTTTCTTCATTAATGTTCAATTGCTGAA
The DNA here is from genome assembly GCA_008042795.1 of Drosophila asahinai. Taxonomy (NCBI): domain Eukaryota; kingdom Metazoa; phylum Arthropoda; class Insecta; order Diptera; family Drosophilidae; genus Drosophila; species Drosophila asahinai. Next base: position 76,510 of record VNJZ01002809.1, on the reverse strand, counting down.
CAAGCAGTTGGGAATTCTAGTGCAAGGCAAGCGGTAAAATATATCCTTAAACTAAGAAAAATTATTTTTAAAGTCTCCAGAATTTTTTAAACTTTATTTTTGGCTTTATTCATTTTGTAACTTGTTTAATTATTTATAATACCTGTACTTACCATGCAAAATAATTTCTTAATTCAAAAAATATAGACTTTCAAGAGTTGGTAGTTGATACTACCCCCCTTTCTCTCTATCTCTCCCCCTCTCTCGGGGCCTTCCCTGTGAATCTGAATAATAATCCCACCGTTTCTACGGCTCTTTCTCGCCCCAACAATGGGCTAAGCCTAATTTGATTAATTAATATAAGAAATGTGTCTTGGAAGAAACAGCTATTTAGTGTGCGACTCGGAAATTCGGTGGCTGCATTCAGATATAACCATATATACGCATATATAAACCGATCGGGGGATTTGTTTGGGCTTGGAATGTGCTACTTGTGTTGAAAAATGGCCCCACAACAAAAGATGGAACTCGAATATCGACAGTATTACACACACCCGGTATGCATAATATACACACGCACATACGCACACACACTTTGCTTTAGCATTCGATTTAAGTTGAATTATTTATGCGATTTTATGTTATTTTTACAGCAAAAGCAGCAGACCGAATTTATTATTGTTTTTAAAATACAATATTTAAATGACTCGCCGTTGCCAGGCGATAAATAATGCAGTTCTGCCCCTCCCCTACCCCCTTTGAATGCTCATCTGAACTGATCTGACACTGTCATTGCATAAATTTCGGTTTTTTACATTTCCACCATACTTACAGTCGACAACAAAGAGCGAGGCGAGTCCAGGTCCAGGTCCAGGCCAGCTGACAAGAAGAGTTCGTTAAGGGAAGAGGCCGCTAAATAAATATATATGAACATTATACATATGTACGGACAAGCAGACGGACAACGGACAACGGACAACGGACAAGGACAGCTCTTTAAAAAAGTATAACAAAAAATAGCGAGTGGGGGTTTCAAAAATTCCCAAGTCTAAATTCCAAAGCTTTCAGTGTGCTCGCAAGCATATACGGATAAGCAGACGGACAGCGGACAGGCAGACGGACAAGGAGACAAGGACACGCAAACGGACACGGACACTTCTTTAAAAAGTTATACAAAAACAGCAAGTGGTGGCTTTAAAAATTCCCAAGTCTAAATTTCAAAGCTTTTATTCGTAACTATTTCTATTAAAAGCATGAAACGAGCTGGAAAAATGACTTACTTTCTCGAAACCGATTAATATTAATAAGCTTAACTTATTTTATTTTATATTATTAAAATCTACTGCTATTTATAGATATATATTTAGTAGCTTGGATCTAATCTATAGTATTTAACTAAAATTTTGATATGATATGCCCGAATACTTATTCTAAATAAAAATAATTTAAAAAATTATCATAAAATTTGCTTAAAAGTTAAAACAAAATATGTTCAAATTAAAGATTAAAACCTAAATTAAAAGCAAACAATTTAAATACATTATTTAAAAGCCAACTGTTCTCCCCTTTCAGAACCCTTAATATTCAATATCACAGAAATGCTTAAGTATAAAAATAAATATAAAAATTAGGTGTTATATAAATTTTTCAACTGTTTTTAAATTATAAGAAAAAAAGCTTTCCTAATGCTTTAAAAATATTTCGCATTATAAGCCAAAAAAATGGCAAAAAAACCTTAAACTCTTCCCGAAACGAACTGTTCCCACTGTTCCCATCCATCGAAATACCTTCCACACGCAACCGGGCAAAGGCAAAAGCCATCCACTTGCGTTCCAGCTGGCCGGCACTCTTTATTGCCATCTCGCTCGGGCCGGAAAGGCGTTCACAATGTCGCCAACGCGAGGCGAGCAGCGACGTCGACGCAGCAAGCGATGCCTTAACGTTAAATTGTCGCCATTGCAGTGGTTGATGTGCGAGCGAGACAAGCATATGGGCTAACACGGTATCACATAGCAGAATGGGCTGGTGTGTGTATGTGTGTGTGTGTCTCTTTTTGTTGCATGTATTTGTTTGCCTTTGCGTTTGCGTTGCTTACATTAATGTTTCGTTGCCTCCTCTTCCTTCTCGTGGCCCCCTCTCCCACTCGAGCACTCCCTCTTCCTTTTGCCGCCTGCTCCCCTCCTCGGCCCCTTGTGGAGCCATGCTCCTTCCGCCTTTTTTGTGGATCCGAAAAGCCACCGTCAACAACATTTTTCGCCTCTCGCACTTCAAAGTCACAATTCCTCCTTTCCGCCTTCAACGTTTACTTCTCTCAGCTCCCGCACCGCCCCCCTTTTCCCCCACTGCCCCCTGCCAGGCCTCCCTTGGCTTTACCGTTGTTTTTGGGGTTGCATGGGGAACGTTTCTTTTTTTGTCGTTGTCGTTTGTGGGGCGTGGGGCGGGAGGGGTTTTGATTTTATGCTCGGCTGTTTTTCCCTCTTTTCCAAGCATTTTTCTTACGCTTCGTGATATGTATGTTTTTTCCTTCTTCATTTGCTGGCAAAAATTTTTCTTTTCATTTGGCGAAACAGGCAACGCCAATCAAGCCACCTCCGCCCCCTTTTCGCTCCCCGTTCAACCCCCTTTATTTCGGTACATAAGCTCCCCAATTTCTCCCCCCCTTTTGCCACCCCCGTCGCCGCCCCACACATTGGTAGCCCAAATATTGTACATAAAACTCGGTGCTTTTTCCAATCGAGAGGGGGTTGTGCTGGGCAGAGAGAGGGTAGGGTTGGGTTGGGTTGGGAGCGAGTAGGGGTTGGTACGGGACCGAGTATAACGGCACCAGAGATAACGAACTAACTAACTAACGTTGAAATCAAAATCAAGCAGCCCGAAATGCTGGAAAGGGAGAAGAAGCAGGATATGGAAGGGGTGGAAGCACGGGAATAGGGGAATGGCTGGATATGGAACGGAATAGGGAGGAATACCCAGAGGAGGGATATGTGTGTCGGTATACACACTCACTCGGTGTTGCACGGAGAGAAAATTCTACAAGAGTTCTTTTTGGTCCTTCGAGCCGGATGACTCGAAAAAGATAAATTAAGAATAATAAATGCTCTCGAATAATATTATATAGATAAGCTTAAAGAGGGTGCTTTTTCTTAAAGATTTAAAGATTCTTCAGTTCCAACATTAGCTAATAAAATAATATAAGAAATATTTACTTAAATCAAAGGGAAAGTTACAACAGAGATCCTTAAGCTTTCTCTTCTCTGCATGAGAATATAGGGGAAGATATAGGGGAGACAGTCCTAAATTGAGAAAGCGTAGGCAGGCGTTAAGGGTGTATGTTTGTATGTTTATCGATAGGAGGTGTTCATCAGGGCTCGCATCTTTGCTGGACTATACATATATCCGTAATTCCCCCCGCCACTGAATCCATTTGGCAACAAAATTTTCAGTTGACTTCAAACATTTTCTTGTCGCTTTTATTTTGTGTGTGCTTTTGCCTTGGCCTTCCTGCTTCCTGTTTCCTGTCCCTGCCTCTGCCGGCCATCAGATTTCACTTTGTTTGTTTTGGATTAATTGAGGGACTAAGGCAATTAGAGTAAAAATTGATGGGTTTGGGGGATTTGTATCAAAAACGGCAAGTTTTTATCCATCAGATGTGGATGGCAGTTGCATTCAAGAGATATTTAGGTGGGAAAGGTCATAAAAAATGCTACAAATGAAGGAAATTAAGGCAGGGAAATATTTGGAAGAGAAAACGAACCTATAAATTAAATTAAATGAATATTTAATATATTTTTGATCTGGAAACTGCCTTGTAAGCTCTATAAAAATCACCTTGCTTTAATTTAAAACTTAAATACTGAAAGAAAAAAACAAAAGAATAACAAGCAAACAAGCACCGACATCGAAATTAAAGAAAATAAAATCAAATGAAAAATGAGCAGATTTTCGTTGTTATTATTATTATTTCGTCTTATTATTATTATTCTGATTATTTCCCCTTGTTTATTGTTTTAATTTTGGGCCTGGCTTTGCTGTCGCTTTTTGCTTTCTGCTTTTTGCTTTTCGCTTTTTGCTTTCGGGTAATTTGCTGATTAAAACAACACAAGGTAAGACACAACTTGTTGTTGATGTGTCTCTGCCTGTGTCCCCGTGTGCTGCTACTTTTGAGCATTAAGCATTTTCAGTTTTCAATTCATTTGACTTTTCATTGCAAATGCCAGGGTATTATCCACACGCTTTTAAATTAATTAAATGCAGCAACGTCCTGGGCAGGAGGGTGTCATGGCAGGGGCTGGCCATAAAAACGCTGCACGGAGCCCAATCCCACACAGAGGCAAGTCCTGAACGGTAGTCAAGCAGCAGAAATATCAGCATACATAGAAACATATATACATATCTGTATATATCCCACGGCCCAACCCCCTTTTTAATAAGGGCGCAAAGTCAAAATGGAAAATGTTCAATGCACAGAGAAAAATATATGATCTTCTTGCTGTTGGTGTTCAGGGAAATTGTAGCTATAACAGGGTTTTAGCTTATTAAAAATACATAGAATCGTTCCGATGAATTTTTCATATTGAAATAAACCTGCTTTTTTATTTGATATCGCTACTCATCATTTTTTGGTCCTTCGACCCGGATGAGTAACGGTTCTAAGTTACTGTAATGTATTATAATGTAATAATTCCTTAAAACAATCTAGTTAGCTTTCAAAAGAGTTAAACTCTTATTCCTGTGTAAATATAGATGACGATAATGATGTCGATAACGAGGCCTTCATCGGACATGAGCCATGCGAACTCCCCTCCAACCCTTTGCAAGCCCCTGTAAGGGTGAGGCTGGGTATCCTCACTCCCATCCCCCTCACTCGATTCGTCCTTATGCTAATTGGCATATGCTCAATTAAGCGCTGTGGAAACCAAAGCAACCAGCAACCAGCAACTGGCAATCAGGAACATTAACAAGAGCAACTACTAACAATTGCTGCTGCAATTGCAGTGCCACTTTAGCAGCAATATATGCCAAGAAACTCACATTACGCTGCAAGGATAAGGCGCTTTGGCGAAAAAAGGCAGTGCCAATCCTTGGAAGAAGCTTAATTTGTAAGGAGTTATGGCTAGAAAGCATGCTTTGAGGGCAATTAATGTATTATATTTATAGTATATTCATATTAGTTGGTATTACCTGGATTTAAAAAATTATTAAAGCAAGAAAGCATGCTTTGAGGGCAATTAAAACATTATTTTATTAGTATAATTATTTATTTTGTTATTATTTTCCATATAATATTTATGCTTTCTTGTTTTTTGCCAAGAAGCAACGACCATTGTCAAAGGCAAGCAGAGCTCATGTCAGCAGGACAAAAAAGTTGCCGTGACAACTGCAACTATAAAAGGAGAGAAACACAACACTACTGCAGCACCGGAAAATGCTGCTGGAAAAATCAACAAGAGTGAGATTTTCACAATTGTAATAAAGCAGCTCCGCGTGTTTTAATGCCAAAAAAATAAAAAAAAAGAAGGAGGAAAAACACAATGGAAAATACTTGCGGGAAAAGTGGCAACTGCAACGGGCAATAACAACCTCAGCTTTGGCCACAAAAGTCAGGTTCTATTTTAAAAGTGGCAATATATATATAGAAAATCTTAAGAATTTTACACAATAACAACTTGGGACTATATATAATGTAGGTTTTATTTAAATTAAGAACTGAGGTCTTGCTAACCAAATAAATAAGGCATTAATAGTTTCAAAAAGGAACCTCTTGAGCTAAGGTAGTGAGCTTAAAGCACCACTTTGTATGCTTAGTAATATATGATTAAATACTATTTAAATATTATTAAATATATATTATTAATAGAAAATATATTATATACATTATATTATTATTGCAAACTTAGTAATAAATGAAATACTATTTAAATATTATTTAACTGAGCCCAGCTATGATTAAGAAATTATTTTATTAATAGAAAATATATTGTTTACATTATACTATTATTGCAAATATTAATCTAATTAATATAAATCGAAATATTATACAAATAGTATTTAAACAAGTAAAAATTTTAATTAATCAATTAATTAAAATTAAAATCCAAGTTATAAGCTTACTAATAAGTGCATGCATAATTACCCGTACTAATAGCTACATCATAATTTTAATTTGATGGACAAATCTCCGAGATATTGCAGCTGCAACACAAATCTCAAGTCGAAACAATTGCCGAGGCGGAGTTTTTGCCGGCTGATTTGATCGGGGTAACTAATTCGAGGGCGCGATGCCATTTCCCTTTTTCCATTTTCCATTTTCCATTTGTTACGCCAGCAGGCAGCCCTTCGGCGTTCGAGCTTCAAGATTGCGTTGCTAGGTGTTGGCATTAACTCGCAGAGCAGCAGCCCGGGAATCATCGTTCAGTCATCATTTAACCATAATCAAAGCAATCACCCGCAACCAGGATTCAGGACTCAGGACTCAGGAGGAGGAGGAGAATGAGGAGTAGGAGGACTTATCTCCCAAGCCAAGTCAAAATGTTAATGTTGCTAATGTTTCTCCGCTAAGGATGCATATGTCAACATTTTTTCCAGGGATTTTAAATATATCCAGGGGAAGGGGACAGGATAAGGCCGCTGGCATAATAATTAGAATAATAATGGCAGCTAATTAATGACATTTTTATGTAGTTACTAATTGAGTTGTTTTGTTAATTAACACGTTTAGCATTGATTGTTAATTCAGCAAAGCGATACAACAAGTGATTTATTTGAGCAATTATTAGTTACTAGTTATTAGTTATTAGTTATTAGCTACTAGCTATTACAGTCACTTTGTGTGGCACTTGATTTCCATTTAGAGAGAATAATTAAGCATTTAGCAATTACCAACGTAAAGGTAATTGAGATTTATGGGTGTAAGGCATAATTTCTGAGGGGTGTTCGTATCAAAAATTAATATCTTGGGTTTAAAAAGTTAAAAAATAAATATATTAAAAGTAATTTAACTACAGAGAACTTCTTTAAACTAATATACCAGTTATTTTCAATACTAAATTATATTTTCAACTAATTAAATAATATAAATTTGAAATAATAGAATTACGAATATTATAAGTATAAAATAATATTGCAATAGTTTTGTTGTTTTAAATTTTTAAATGAAAGAGTGCAGTATTTTGCACAGGATATATTTTTTTTAGATACTCTATGGGTTTTAAAAGTTAAAAAAATATTAAGATTATGTCAACTGCAGAAACTTCTTTAAACTAATGTACTAATAATTTTAGGTATTCAATTATATTTCTAACAATTTAAATAATATAAATATGAAATAATAAATGTACAAATATTATAAATATAAAATAATATTGGCATTGTTTTGGTATTTAAAATTTTTAAATGAAAAAGTGCCTCATTTCGCTCAAGATATATTTTTTTAGATACTTTAAGGGAAATAATACCCACATTTGTCACTATTAAAGTCTGTAAAAATACTAATATAATTCCCTTACATAACCCTGATATATCTCTAATATTAAAAGACTTTTACTTATTTTTCCTGTATATCTCAAAGACAGTTACAGAAATTACTTCCCTTAAACCGTCTCTTGCATTCCATTCTCTCTTTTTTTCTTTATTTTTTATCAAAGCCAATCAACACCCGAGACAAAAGTTTGCCCCTTTGTTTGGCGATAGGTGATAGTTCCAATTTCAGAGTGATTCCCTGATCTCCTGATTGCCTGCTGCTCCGTTGCAGCCCGATCCCGATCCCGAGCCCGAGCCTGAGGTTTTCGAACTGTCAATCAGGGGATCGGCTTTCAGAAAAAGTGCACTCAAGCCCGAGGACTCGTCGGGACTCATCTGTCCCTCCCCGATTCTGTGGCATCCATTGTGTTGATGTTTTGTGTGCTGCCGATGGCGACATGATCGATATATATACGAGAGTATACATATATATGGGCTTATATTTGGGCCCATTGTTTGACTCATACATATCGATATGTATATTTTTTGGGACAGTCCCGGCATTGACACTTCTCACTTGGGCGCGATAAGCGATCTGGGATCGGGCATCCCGAAATGGAAGTCGCGCGAGTGTCAAAAACCATTTGAGGCCAAAATAGAGCAAACATTTCAATTAGGCAATATCTGGTAATTCAATATGTTTGCTCATTTTACTCCCTTTTCGAGGTCTCTGGAAAATGGCGGAGTTTAGTGATTAAATATAAGCAGATAATCAATTATAGGGGGAGCCCATGTTAAGTCATTTAAATTTTTATAAGAAATATATTTAAAAGAAAAGGGGAAAAAGGTAGAAAAAGTACAAGAAAAATATTTAGAATGTAAATATTTATTTGTATACAAAATATGACTACTTTAAGTACACTTTAAAGTCAAATTAACAACTAGATAAACTTTAAAACATTTCTTTGAATTCATTTAAATGTGAATTTAATTTTATAATTATATATTTAACTCCGCTTAGACATAATCATCAGAATAATCAAAGAACCAGAACTGTAAAATACAACCTTTTCTTATAAAACAGAGATGCTCACGCCGTGAACTCGCGAGTTCCTTAAGCACTTAATGCTCGCTTTTGCGGCTTCTTACCATTTTCTTAAGACAAACTATTTAACTAAAAAGTCTAAAAAAATACCCAAAATTATTAAAACATTTATATTTTTGCCTCTTACCTCCACCCTCTCCATTTTCCGCCATTTTTGTTGTCTGCCATCGCCAGGATCCTTGACCGACGATCCCTCCCACTATCTTCAAGCGGAGGCGGAGGCGGCGGAGGAAACTAAGACTCCAATTAGCCTGGCTCTTCAGCTCTTGGCCACCATTGCTCATTACGCCCGGGAAGGGAGCCTTCTGGGGTTTCTGGGGGGTTCGTTCAGGAGAGAGGGGCTCCAGAAATAACTGAAGCACTTGCTGTGGGCTTTAACACTTGGCATCTGGCCAGGAGAGCGGGTATCTGGCGACAACGGCCAATGGTCCAAGCCAAGCATACAGAGAGAAAAGCTAAGTTAAGTTAATAATATTTATTAAGTTAATAATAACTATTATTATTTATATTTTATTTAAATATTTATAAAGCTTATTGTATTATTTTAAGTATTTAAATGTTATCAAATCAGGTTAAGTTCAAGCAAATCGAGTTTCTTTGGGAAAAGTTAAAGAATAAGTGAAATTAACTTCTTAAAATTATAATTTGCTAATAGCTTATAGTTTATATATATTTATATAAATATTTTAAAAATTATTTCATTATTTTAAATAATTCAAGGTTCTAAGGTCCAGGTTAAGGTCAAGCAAATGTAGTTTTCTTTGTGAAAGTTAAAAAAAAGTAATATTTATAAAATATATATAAATTATAAACTAATTATATATATTTATACAAATACTTATGAAGTTTGTTTCATTATTTTAAGTAATTTAAGGTTCTAAGTTCCAGGTTAAGGGCAAGGAAATGGAGTTTTCATTGGGAGAAGTTGTAGTTAAAAGTTAAAGTTATTTTATGCTCATAGCTTATAATTAATATATATTTATATAAATATTTATGAAGTTTATTTAATTGTTTTAAATCATTTGGGATTTTAAGTTCCATTTTAAAGTCAAGCAAATCGAGTTTTCTTGGGGAGAAGTTTTAGTAAAGATGTAAAAGGTGAAACTAAATTCTTAAAACTATATTATGCTCATAGTTTTTAGTTTCATATATTTAATTAAATATTTATAAGGTTAATTTCATGATTAAAAATATTTTAAGGTTCTTAAATCCAGTAAGAATTTTTAGTAAAAGTAAAACTAAATTCTTAAAACTATTTTATGCCCATAGTTTAGTTTAGTTTCGATTTTATCGCCGTGCAGCAGGGGACTGGGGATCTTATAATGTCGCAGTGACTATGCTTCAGGTGGCTAACAGGTGACCGGTCAGGGACGGCGGCGGGCAGTTCTTCGGGGGGGAAGGGGGATGAAAACGTCAACATAAGCAGGCAAGGTATTATTTTTAAGCTCTTCCTTCATTGTCTGCCCTCCCAGACGATGACCAACAACATGGGGGCCATAATAATAATAAGAATAGGAAAGCGGAAAACGGGAACGGGAATGGGAACGGGAAACGGGGCAGGGCATGGGCGGGGCAGGAAGAAGACACAAAGGGGGGCGGGGGGTTGGGGGGCTGTGTTGGCCAAAGACCAAGAGAAATAATAAGAAGAAGATGTTGACGTTGACGTTTGGATCGAACTAAATAAATGTATTTACTTGTACTTTGTGGCTCAATATAAGAATGGAGGAAAAATAACAAGGACTGGACGGGGTCCGAGGTACCTCTCTCCCCACCCCCCCATAGGGGGTGTGGCCAGCCATCTTGGGCCATCATCTGGGGCTGTAATTTAAAACCCACTCTCGGAGCGAGGAAACTAAAAGAAGTAAATTAAAAGAACACAAATGCCACTCTTAAGACATAGGCAACGGAAAGAGATGGCAAGATGTACACAGAAAGGGAGGGAGATAAAGACTTGGGAATTACAGGGGGACTTGCTTAAAGTAAATCATAGAATCAATATATTTTAAGAAATATAAATGGTTATTTAAGCTTGTGTAAAGTAAGGAGAGCTCAGAAATTGGATAAATTCGAAGATCTTTCTTTTATACCTTGGATTTTTATTTTTAATTAATTTTTATATATTTTATATATTCCATAAATATTATAAAGTTAACTATTTTTAAAGTTACTGAATAATTCTCTTACAATTATAACGATTTAATACCAAAACCTAGGCAGTTAACAATTAAGAATTATAAGCTATGCTATTAAAACAAATATAAAAACAAATTTTAAGTAAATCTATAAGAATAACATTGTTAACTATTTTTAAAGTTACTAAAAAATTCCCCTACAAATTTTTCCTTTAAATACCAATACCCGGGCCGTTGCCAGTTGGGAATTGTCAGCCACCCCACTCTCCATTTACGATGTTTTCTGCCATTAATATTATTTTAAAGCAAAGATTAAGAAAATCTATAAAAATTAGATTGTTAACTATTTTAAAGTTACTAAAAAATCCCCTTCAAATTTGTCCTTTAAATACCCAAACCCGGCCTGTTACCAGTTGGGAATTATAAGCACCCCCACTCTCCATTTTCGACGTTTTCTGCTATTTATATTATTTTAAAACAAAGATTAAGAAAATCCATAATAATAACATTGTTAACTACTTTTAAAATTACTAAAAACTAATAATAGCATTGTTAACTACTTTTAAAATGTCTAAAAACTTACCCTACAAATGTTCCCTTTTTAGTGCCAAAACCCGGGCCGTTACCAGTTGGGAATCATAAGCATTTTCGATAGTTTCTTCTAAGGAATTCCAACTGTACCGATAGTCAATCCAGGGGAGCCGCAATCGAAGTTGGCGAGGCACAAATGAAATGCCAAGAAATATGTCAATGAATTCCGAGTGCCCCCTGACAACCGAGCGATGGAAACCCAAGCCCAAAGGGAAAGCCAGGGCCGGGCATAAAAAGAGATAGAGCTACGCACCCAGAGAGAGAGAGAGAGGGAGAGAGAGAGGGAGGGACAGACCGTGGACTTAGTGTAGTCCAGTCCCCAGATCCAAGTCCGAACCTGGCCACAGGGAGCGCTGAATGCTGGATGTTGAACGTGGGACGCCGTCACATTGATGGACTGAAAATGAGCACAGAAGCGGGGTCTTCTGGGAAGGGGGGGGGGGG
>VNJZ01002809.1:0-64781 GCA_008042795.1 Drosophila asahinai | reverse complement strand
GGGGGGTCCTCGGCTCTTACGGGGATTTTCGGGGGGGTCCGGCCGGCGGCAGCAGCAGCGGCTTAAGCTGGGCCCCAAGTCTCTTGGTGACTAAAGTATTCCCCGTTTTTGGGATACTCTGATAGGGGAAATAGCTTTAATTTTATTTATATTTTTAAGAATTATTTTTTTTAATTTTTAAATTTTTTAAATATATTTCCTTATAATAGCTAACTAACAAATACATTTTAAATTAATTACATTTATAGGGATAATATATTTTACAAGCCTTAGGGAATCTTTATCCTTTTAAAACTGACAACGTAAAGGGCTTTTTACCTTAAAGATCTTTGAAAAAATAACTTTAAAGTTTATTAATAATTATAGAATCTTCTCTAAAACTCTTTTCTTTAAAATTAATTTCATTTATAAGTATAATATAATATACAAGCCTTAGGGAACAGCTTCATAAATCCTATTAAAACTGAGAAGGTAAAGGGGTTTTTACCTTAAAGATCTTGGAGAAAATAATTATAGAGGAGACCTAAGCAAAGTAAATAAATCTAAATTAAATAATTTTAAATTTAATATTTCTTGAATCTTCTCTATAATTCTTTTCTCCCAAAACCTTAATCCAAAAACCCCTTTTTCTTCCCTTAATAAAGAGCATCCCTAGTCGTCTTCAAGCCCAGAATGTTTATCTTTCTTGTTGTTACTCGCATTTTGATGAGGAAAAATGTGTGCTCTAATTGACAGTTTTTAGATTTTAATCTTCGGCCAAAAGGGGGCTCGAGAGGTGAGGAGAGAATTTGACTCCTCGCTAATGCATTTTCAGCGTTTTTGGACGCCCATGCGATGCCAATGCCGATGCCAATGCCGATGGCGATGACGATGGGAGCAGCTTATGGCCACCAACAATGACATATGTGATGGGCGTCGTCGGCCGGAGCTGGGGGGATATATATATTCATATATTCATTCATGCATCGCATATGCTCTTTGTCAATTAAGCAATCAGCAGGAAGTTTGCTGCGCACTTTGCCCTGTCATCCCTCTCCTTCTTCCCCCCTCATTGGAACGCGCTTCATTGCATCAGAAAATCACATCATCAAAAGTTCAGGCAGGAGTTAAGGTGACTTAAAGCAGTGATACCCTCGAAAATACCCTCAGATATTTCTTTGTAAAAAAATATATATATTTGCTAATATTTTAAAATTTTACCTAATATTTTTTCATATTTTTCTGGCAGGAATCTTGGGCTTGGGCCCTCGAGCTCTGGCACTGGGCATCCCTGCTTCTAGGGTATTTGCTTTGGCCCATCCTTTACCCTGTGACACTTGACGTTTGTCGCTTGTCGGCGGGCGACTTTTTCATCATTTTCACAGCAGCAGTCGCTAAAAAATACGTAGCGGGCTGAAAAGAATGTTGAGCCGCATATTAAATACCACCGCCTGAGCTCAAGTGTCAACAGAGCAACTGCGACTCCAGCTCCGACTCCGACTCCGAGTCCGTCTGAGACTTTGATTCTCTGAGCTCTGTTCTGTTCGGGGCTCGGATTCCCAGTCCCCTGATTTATTTCAGGAACGGGAAAGAGAACGGGTTCCGGGCAATAATCGGACCCGGCGAAGACCGCCCGCGGCGTAATTGAATATTTGGAGTGTAAAAACCGCACCCGGGTTTTATGCCAGCCAAGGGCAAGGAGTTTTTGGGCAAAGCCAGGACAGAAAAAAATTGATAAAGTATATGGGGAATTAATCAGTCTCTAATAAAGTCATTAATAATAAAGGTAAAACCAAGAGAAGTAAAAAAATAAGTACTATTTATAATTCTTAACTCCATTTGAATATCGATCTCTTGTAGCTATGATATTAATCATTTCATAACTTTAACTTATCGATAACCATATAAAAATCAACTAAATATAATGGGATTTTCCTATAAAGAAAAGTAATAAAATAAATACCATTTATTATTCTTAACTTCATTACCTTTAAATATCGATCATATGTAGCTTCAAGAATATTCATCTTATAACTTCAACTTATCGATAACAATATTAGAATTAACTAAATATAATAGGACTTTTCTACAAAGGTTTATAAGTTGATTTTTCGACAGAAATATTAGCTGAAAATGTTGTTTCTAAACTGTAGTTTATTAATCGGTTGAACATATCGTATTTCTTAAGTCGCAAGAGTTTCGATTACATATTCTTGCGATTTAAGAAATACATTTTTAGAGACAATAATAGTAATAGTAATCTAATGATATTTATATAATTTTTCTGGGCTCCAAAAGTTAATGTAAAAGCGAAATATTTTATTCTGAGCTCTAGAGATACATATAAAGATAAGATAAGCTTATTATTAGGTTAAGGATATCGATATCAATTTATGAATCGAATTTTAAATCAAAATTCAATCGATAAATAAAAGAAATTCTAGGAGAAACTAAGTGGCCTTTAAATTATATATATATATATAAATATATATAAATTATATTTATATATATTTATATTATATTATATTATATTTATATAAAAGTCAGTGGAAAATCTGAGACTTGATATAAGGATAAGGATTATGAATTACAATTCAAGCGATATAAATCAATTCTAAGAAAAACTAAGTGGCATTCTAATAATATTTATATACTTTTCCAGAGTTTGAGGAAAAGCTGCAACTTTTAATACTTAGTTTAATTTCCTTCAATTAAATTACAATAAAAGGAAGATATTTCCTTTATTAAAGTAAGCAAGGGTGGGAAAATATCTATAAATAGATGTTGCAATAAAAAAGAGTTAATTAGTCACATTCCTCAACCACTGTAAGTAAAGAGTGTAAAGTGTGCGGGGGTGTGTATGTTTGGTGTAAATAAAATGAATGACTTTTTGCACGCATGTGTGCGAGTGGGCAGGCAGCAGCAGGTGGATGGGGCGTCCACTCGGTTGATTATTGAAAAACACAAGTACAATAAAAATATAATAATAATAATAAGCACCGGGGCATAATGGCGAGAGCAGCTCAATAACCAAACGAGTCCCACAAAAGGCGGCGGCGACAAAATAAGGCACAAAACGGCGCTTGAGTGGTAGGAAACATTTTGCATTTTGCGATAGAAAAAAAAAAGGATATGAGACGGGAAACGAGTGCAAGTGGAAAGTCAAGCAGTCGAGCAGTCAAGGGGGTTGAAGGATAGGGATAGAGCGGGGTTTGAGGTCCTCAAGGGTTGCCAACAACTCATGAATTGCTCATTTAGATTCCAGAGCTGCCACTCGAAGGCGCTCGAGTGCCAAGCGACGGGCTTTGTTCGCTGTCTGAAGAAACACAAAGCAGGATCTCCCTCTAGGTTGACTCATTAAATACCCTGGATATATCCTATAAGACATACATAGGGAACTATCCAGAAAATCTTATCCTTAAATATAACTTGAAGAACCTTTAAGTACCCGGAAAACACCCCAAAAAATAGCCTGGAAACTATGAAGAAGGGACTCTAAAAATATATCTGTAAGATCATATTTTTTACGAGGCCTCAGAGAATTTCCTTCTAAATATATGAAGCTTCTCAACACATTTTTTGAAGTCCTCACCCTATGTAATCAACTCTACTTAGAAAAAGTTCCTAAGACATAGCCAGGAAACTATGTAGAAAGGATTTTAAAAAGATATCTCTAGGATAATATTTTTTACGAGGCCTCGGAGATTTTCCTTCTACATATTTGAAGCTTCTCTGCGCAGTTTTTAAATCCCCACCCTATATAATCAACTCTACTTAGAAAAAGTCCCTAAGATATAGCTAGGAAACTATGTAAAAGGGATTCTAAAAATATATATCTAAGGTCATATTTTTTACGAGGCCTCCAGGAATTTCTTCCACATATTTAAAGCTTCCCTGTACATTTTTTTTTAAATCCCCACCCTATGTAATCAGCTCTACTTAGAAAAAAGTCTCCCAAAAAAGTATAAATAGTTAAATATTTATTTCTTTCTTATTCCTGTATAATATCACCCAAAATCCTGTGTCTCCCTATCACCGATATACTCCTCCTGTGACAGAGTATCAAAAACAAGGACAATTGCGCGCCGTGTCGAGTGGCCGCCGAGTCTCCCGAGTTGGAAAACAATGGCGAACAATTGACAAAGACTATACCCCGAGCGTTGTTTTCCCTCGCAGATATATGTACTACGAGTACGAGTAACAAGTACAAGTACAAGTACAAGTACTACATAGTACTAGTGCTAGTATAGTGTAGGTATAATAGGAGCAAGTGCCAGGCACCTGTACCGGGTAGCTTCCTCTTCACCGAGCACTCCCATATATTTGTCTTTGGCATTTGGCAGCGACTTTCCCTCTCTCTCGCTCTCTCTCTCCCGCTATCGTATTTTCTTTGTGCTTGGTTTTTCCTTTTTCTTTGCTGCATGCAGTTTGCCCAAGAGCTTAGGTCCCCTGCCAGCCATTTTTATCGGATAGATACAAATATATATAGAGATAGCGTCGGGCACCACGACCAGACTTGCCGGATCTCTGGCGGATTATGGTGGAAAAGCGGAGCGAGGCGGAAAAGCGATTAGGCGACCGATCAGCTGGATGAGAGAGGAGCTTACCACGGCAGAAGATTACCAAAGGATTCCGTGATACCACTCGCGGGATTAGTCCCGTGGATCACCCTAATTTACACCTCAGCAAAGTGATCCCTTAATTGCCTTAAAATACCTATTAATATTTCTTTGAATCTGATCAGATCAGGTGATCTCTCTCAGTAGGTGCATTGGCCTTCTGAGTTAGAATAGTGACTGACAGGAGCCTCCGTCCGTCCGGCTAATTGCCCAGAAATTGTCCAAACAATGACGCAGGCGAATGAAGAGAAAAACCGGCCACCAAAAGGCGGCACTTGATTTAATTAGCGGCCTAATGACGATTTTTTGACCAACCAAAAGCGATCAGTCGTCGGCGATCCAGCCGCTAATTTGATGAAACACAAAAAGCGAGCAAGTCATGGTCGTAATTGCATAGAATCAGGTGGGAAAATGAATGGGGCTTGGACTGGAAATATCAATATCATTGCGGGCACTGACTAATCGAGAATAATTGCTCCATGTTTTTACAAAACATTTGTCAAGGTATTAAGAAAAAATGAAAGAAAAAAAAAACAGTAATAAAAACAACGCTAGAAATCAATGCTTGTCATTCTACAATACATTCGTTAGAAAAATACAAAACGAAAGCTGAAAAATCTGGTTTAACTAAGTAAAATTAAGTTTACTAACTTATTTCATATATAAGTTTTACCAGAAGAATAAATATATTCCTAATCATAATCAATTTCCTTAACACAGCGTTATAAGCACATTAAGAGAATACATTAAATACGAACCTGGTCACACTGCTGCTTCTCTCCTGAAAAATCTGGTTTAACTAACTAAAATTAAATTTACTTCATTTAAATTATATTTAAAAGACTAAACTAATTTTTATTTAATTAAAAAAGTAAACATATTCTTTATCATAATCAATTTCCTTAACACAACATCACAAGTACATTTGAAGAATGCATTGAACACGAGCCTGGTCACACTGCTGCTGCTCTCTTGAAAAATCTGGTTTAACTAACTAAAAAAAAACTTTTTTCATTTTTAAGAATAAACTCCCCTTTATTTAACTAGAAAAATGAATATATTCTTAATCATAATACATTTCCTTAACACACTCTCAAAAGTACCTTAAGAGAATTCCTTAAATACTAGCCTGGTCACACTGCTGCTGCTCGCCCTCTTGCCATCTCCCTCCAAATCGGTTGGGTTATGTCTTTTTGTGTGGATGTAAACACGGGGCCGCCCGAACAATAACTGTTGACAGCTCGTAAATTAATAATTTTGCACGGCGATGAATAGAGAGGGGGAAGAACGGCAAAGAACTGAGCAGCAGGAAAACCCGGGGCAATGAAAATGGAAATGGCCGAGAGGGCAGGGGTGCAAATTAGCCGCGTTTCCGCCTCGATCCATCGATCCTACAACAATGATGACAAATAATGGGCGGCAGCAGCAACAAATAAATAGAAAAATCTCCGAGCCCCGATGCCTGCCTGACACTTTGACTTCCTGTGGCCTTTTCTCGATTCTTTTTTTCCCATCCCCCGTTTTCCGCTTGGCCCTATTGTGAGTGCATTATCCTGTGCATATTATATTGAGCCTGACTGAGCCTCCCGCTCAGACTCTCAAAACAAATTTCAAATCGAAATCAAAACAAATATTTCGCTCTGCCCATCACACAGCCAGGGCCAGTAGCTCCATCAAGGATCAAGCAGTTTGTTTTGAAAGACGCCGACAATGGCTGAAAAAAGGAAAGGTTCTCGTCTTTGGGATTCCCAATTCTCTTCACTCTACTTTTTTGGGTTTGCGAATTGTTCGATTGCCCAAGATGCTGGAATCGTGCAAATCGATCTTTAATGAAGTAGCCGCAGTGGGCGGCACCTTTGTCGGAATTTTGCTGTAATGGGCCATGCAAATTGGTGGTTCCTGGGAGAGAAAGCAGGAAAATATCTCACACTTGAAGCCTTAGGGAATCTGTAAATCTAGAACTTGGAATATAATATTATTATTGTCTTCAAAATAATATATATTGATTAATTTCATTAATAAAACATCCCAAGCTCTTGCTTTTAGTAAGAGGAAAATTCCCCACAAAAAGCTGGCACCAAAATGAGTGACTGGGCGGCTTTCTTCAATTTGTGCGGATGACATATTGGAATTCACCCGGGAATGACTTTACGAAATCGGAGAAACAGATCGGAAGCCCGGACAACGACAATAAATATGCCAGATCACCTTCGAAGTGTCCAAGACTGAATCGAGCTAATTTGTTGCAATGAAGCTTACTGGAGCTCTATAAAAAATGTAAAGAAAAAAGTCAGAAAAAAATAGATGATATTCATTGATAATAAGTCACCAGGTACACTCGTAGAAATCAATGTTACGTCTCAAATAGATACTTTTTCAAGAGAGAAATAACACCAGGAAACTCTCAAAATTCTTAAGATTTAATTCCACTTTTTTTTTTTTTTAATATCACAAAAAAACACATCCTTGCTTTTCTTCCTGTGCATGGGAAGCGGAATTGAATCCGACAGCTATTTATGATCCGGCGATCGACAGGTCAGACCTCCCCCCTCAAAAAGAAAAAAAAAACTCAGAGAAATGGATTCGAATGAATGGAGAGGAAAACCAAAGCAAATCGCTGCAGTGCAGCGTGGGCAGCGCGGGCGGAAAGGTAAGAAGAAAAGTGAAAAGTGTGGGAATTACGTGTTCGTGGAAATCAAAGTCCGGAAAAGATCTGAATCCCGGGACGAACAAAGGTGTCATTGTAACGAAGGAAGTTACCCTAACCCCGAGGGGATCTTGCTTTCCTTTTTTTTCTGTTCTCTCTGACAGCTATAGGAAATGGTATTCCACATAGTACCTGTTAGAAACAGAAATGGTATTCTACATAGTACCTCTTGGAGAGAGAAGGGCATGATGAAAGTTTTAACTTGATAAATCCCAAGCGGGGACACTAGTTTGTGTAGAAACAGAGAGGAGGAAATGGCTAATTGCTTATAAATAACTTTAAAATGTGTATTATTTTATGATCTCTATATAGATTTTTTAATATCACTATGGACGGAAGTCCACTTAGTGATAAAGAGCACCGAGAGTGTGGTGCTATTAATTTTCCTTTTAATTTCAATGTATGAAATGTATTCAGTTTGAAATTAATTAAATCATTTGTTATTTATTTATTTTTTAATAGCCATTTCTCTTCACAAAATTTGTTATCAGAAATTTGTTGGAGTTGAATGTGCGATCGTCACTAATATCTTACCACGTTAAGAGGTGTTTTTGTTTGATATTAAATCAAAACACATTTAGAATGAAAGGATATAAGTATGTAAGTATTTAGCTTACACCGATTAATATATGTACATAAGTATGTATTATATCCTGTTCCTGTTTCTGCCCCCGTTCCCTTCTAAGTATTTAATTTACCTCGACTAACAAATTGACAGCACTACCTGTCACTTTTTTTTCAGGTTGTCGCAACTACTTACCCTCTTCCACCTCCTCCTCTTGCTGTTCGTTTTCATTTTCCTTTTCCTCGGCTGTTACAATTTTAATGCGTGTCTGCTGCGTCAAACAGCATAATAAAGCAAAGGCAAAGGCAAAGGCAATAGAGAAGGAGGTGGAGGAGGAGGAGGAGGAGGCGGAGAAGGAGTAGATGGAGGATGTCATGGGGAGAGAGGCAAAGAATGGTCGAAACTAAATGCATGCATGCGTGCGTCTTTTATATTGAAATAAAATAGCATAAAAATGGGCAACTAATGAATTTTCTCAGCGATTCCTGCGGGAATCGAACTTCGGTCCACTTCACTTCTGTTCCGTTTCGACGTTCCTCACATCCTCACTTCCTCACTTCCCGCTCCCAGTTTCCCGTTTCCCTGTTCCCCGTTCTCCGTTATCCGTTCCTTTTGCATACACCTAAAGAAATTACAAAGTAGTTCCTGAAATGTAATTAATTACTTTGCTTTTAAAACTAATATTTAAAATCAAAATTATTTATTTCAAGTTAAGAACTATGAAAAGTAATTACAAACTGAAAAATAAATATTTTCTGTGCAAGTTTTTCTCGCTGTATCTAGTCCAGACGCCCGGGGAAGCCACAAAATACACACTGAAAGAAAGAAGGCGCGGGGAGTGGGGGCGGCGAAACAGAGGTATTCACGTTAATCGCCAAAACCCGAACCCCCAAGAACAAGAGCGGCGGCGGCGGCAGGCGGCCCACACGGGCACCCAGCAGGCCAACAAAAGGAAACTCAAACCGCAACACTCGACCAACCCCCCACCGCTGGCCAAAAACCACCCACCGCCACCCCCTGGCGAAAGCCATTCAACCAAATGTTGTATAAATGTAATTCAATACTTTTTCAATCTTGTTGCCGTTGCCAGTTACTTTTACCGCTCACTGTAACACTACACTGCAATTAAAAGTTCAAGAAAAAAGGTTGAATCAAAATATTTTTCTCTGTGAGTTTTTAATTATATTTTTAAAACATATTCTAGGTTCTTTAATTAATTTAAATATTAATTAATTATCTTCTTATTATAAATATATTATTGCATGGAATACTGACGAAGATTTTCATTTATTTTTTACATTTAGAAACACAATAACCTTTTCCCTCAAAAAAAAATGTATAAAATATTTTTGCCACTTTTCATAACAAAAACTTTAGCCCGCTTTTCTCTCAGTGCTGCTCTGGTAAGCTAGAACAAGTAAGCGGCAGAGAAAGAAACGAAAATAGGGGGAAAATGTTACTCGAATAGGTACTACAAATTGGAAACACATTTTACCCTCCAATTACTTAAATACAATACAAACTGCGATTGATGTACCGAGGCATGGTGGCCGTCGCGTCGCGTTCGTCATGAAAATGTAAACAATTCTGTAGAGAGAGGGAGGGGGAGGGGAGAGTGAGGTAAGTAAGCGGAGATTTTATTGCCAGCCCGTGTCCGTTTAAGAGTTGAAAATGGGTCAGATTTTCCATTAGCAGAGTTACAAAAGTAATTTGATATTTGTTTGTATTATTTAGCGAGACATGTTTGGGAAGTTATTAGCAGGTTATCACAGATGAGGCAGAAATAATAAATAGAAAAGACTAATATTTAAATAATTAGCTGGTGATTATTAGAATTTATTTATATTTTATTTATTTGATTCAAATTTTAAAACATTATTCAATATGCTTATCCGGCTACTGTTTTTAACAACTTTTCCCCTTTTTAACCCACATAAATCAGCGAGCGACTGTCTGTCCGTCAGTCTGTCATTCTGTCAGTCAATCTGTTCACCGTGGCGTCAGTCAGTCTGACAGTCGCGCGTCATGCACGCTTCACGCCAACAGGTCTCCAATTTCACCTTGTCTGTCTGCGCTTCCTTTTTTTCTTGCTCCGGTCTACACCTCAAAAAAATAGGGTTACGCATACACCCAAAAAAAAATCATCATAGAACCTATACGATTGTTACATGAATTCTATTCTCTTGAGTATGAAAAATTTCTTAATAAGATGCTTATCAATTTAATACTACAAAAGTATAAATTTTATACTCATCTGCACCAATATTTCATAATAATCACTAACGCGACAAACAGAAAAGCACTGAATTCCAGCGATATGTTATCGAATTTTCGATGTAGGTTCGTATAAAAATAATACTCAAAAATACACAATTGAATCTTTGGAGTATAAAAACTAAACTTTGGAGTATACATTTGATAGTTTGAAGTATACAATTTATACTAAACTCGTTATACAACGCGTAGAAAGGTTAAACTCTTGTTTCTTTTTTTGGGTGTACCAACGGCAATTAAAGAAAATCAATAATTCAAAACAAAAGTTTAAAGATATTTTATACCCAAAAAATATATATAATAAATAATATCTTCAGGATAAGTATTGACAGGTCTTTTTCAGGTCCTCGTCCTCGTTCCCGTCCCATTCCCCTGCCTTATTTTTTCCCCCGAATACCCCGCCGCGAAGAGGTCCTCCTGTGAGCGCTAATAGATTTTCTATTAGCGGGTGATGGGATGCCATGGAATGGGGTAGAAGGCAGACCGCACCCGTTCACACGCATGACCGGGCTTTCCATTTTACGCCCCGTCTCATCCGGGGAAGTTTCGGGGTTACGTGCCCAAAGGTCCCAGCGGAATCGATGCGGCATTATTATTATCATCATTATTAAAGGAGTCGATATGGCGATGGCAAATCCCGACTCCCGAATCCGAATAATATGCCACATGTCCGGCCCACTTCATCACCCCTGCCCTGCCATCCGCTTGTATCTATTTGCCGTCCATCGAACAAAGGCCACAAGCGGCGACCGCAGCGGGAATTTGTATCTGTCAGTGCGCTCCTCGCATCGCATCCGTATCTGCTTTCATTTGTGTGTGCGGCGCACACACATGTCAGTATTAGGTCCAAGATTTGCAGCGAAAGTTAAATGGGTTAAAAGGTGGCTGAGTCCTCGAGCATGTGCATTTGTAGAAACAAGTTTTCATATTTATTTATGCAAAAAGAGCAGGTTATTTTCGGTTTGTAGCTTATTTTTTGAGGAATTTTTGTCAGCTAAAGTCATAGCTTACTTTTAGGGGAATTTTCCTACAGGAATTATGTGAAAGATAAACTTAAAGTGATAATAATCAAAAATGTAATGAGTAATTGACTTGGGCAATATTCAAATAAATAAAATAAATACTTTTCTGATGAGCATCCCTATGAAATTAATATTTCTAGTTAAAAAAAACTTCTCTTTAAGTTAAGTTAATTCTTGAAGGCTGAATAAGAACGTTAATCACCTGGAATCATTTATTTACATAGAAAAAATACCTCTCTGGTGTGATTAAAATATAGAATTACTGCTAGCAAACTTTTTTCCTAGAAGTACAGGGACTGGGAAATGGAAACTAGTGTAGTTGTTAGTACAAAATCTCGTCCGCAAATTCCCGCGAATCCACAGCCTCGCCGCACTGCCATCCCGACCCTTTGAAGTGTGTGTGCGTGTCTGTCTATTGAATCAAATTGTAATTAAATGAATGTATTCCATTCCGCAGCGAGCCAAAAGCCGGAGGCAGGCTCTCGGTTTATTCCCGGGTCACCATGTCAACCGATTGAAGCAAGGGCTCGGCTCGCACACTGGCAGTGGGTGTAAAGGGGTGTGCAACTTGTTGTGGCCGCAAGCGTTTTTCTCACTAATCCGGGATTAGTAAAAATGACACATTAAACTAAGTAAACAATCATCATAGGGACACAAATATCTGAGCCAGCTGGATCAAAAGGTAACAATAATGCCGAATTCAATCAGGCTGAAAGCTTTCACAAATATTTTAACGAGCATGGGTACTTAATATCCACATCTTTAACCTACCTTTAGGACAGGCCATATTGTGTGAATTAAACGTGTCTTAAAAATCTTAAGTAGGTAACAATATTTATAAAGTTAGAAGGTCTCAGTCATCCCCTTAAATCGCCAGATTTTTTTTTAACAAAATCAGGATTTTATTTGATGTAAACGATATTTAAGGAATTTTATTTTAGGCGTTACTTTCAAGCCTAAGTTTGATAAAGCTTAAATTATTTATAAAAGCAAACAAACAAAAATTATAAAAGTTTGTGTTTAAAACTATTTAACCTGTTATATATTTTTTTTAATTCGACAATATTGTTTTTAGATTTCAGTTGTTTTTGTTTTCGTTTGAATTATGGTTTCTGATTAAACATATCAATTAATATTTTTTATATTTAGTAACTTTCAATTATGCTTTTAACATTTATTTTTAGTTGGGGTTCTTTTTGACAAATTCGTTGGGTTCTTTTAATATCTTCAAAAAGCACTGCAGTAAGCTTTAGACATTTTTTAAATATCGCGCGAAAAGTTCAGTGTGCCCAGTCAGTTTTCCGTTCACAATCCTAAAAATTTGTCAAAAGGACGCGGATGGTGGCAAATCATCGATGATATATCGAGTGTTCATCGTATTCCAAATCTTAAGATGTAAATTTTTTTTAAAAGTGTGTAATTTTTTTTAAACTTTTCGACTACGATTTATTTGGGCGAAAAAAAAACATGATATAAATAATTATATCGATATATCGATATTTGAATGGGAAAAGTTCTCACCTCTAGCGGAAACAGATTAGGGGTTTTCCCCCTAGATTTAGGGTTTTTTTTATGTCCTAGGGGGAATTTTAGGGGGGAAGAATTTTTAGGGGGAAAGTTTGCTTTTTTTTTATTATAAATCAACATTATTTCATTTTTAATATACATTTGTTTGTAAATCCAATTAATAAATGTATTAATAATTCAAAAATCTATTTCGTTTTAGCATAAATATATTTGTAAATAGCAATTAATACAAAATAAATAAATTAAGTAATCGGGTTTATTGAGTTTTGATTTCGTTAACATAATTTTTAAATTTAGCGGGAAGACTGGATTTTTTAGGGGGAAATAATGACTATTTGAGATTTTTTAGGGATAAATCTAAATTTTCATCTGGCCACACTGAGCGGAAACTTATGTTTTTATTGGGTGGAATTGCGGCGATTTAAAGAAACGATGGGGGACCAACAGCAGCAGCAACTGATACTGGCCACCGGCGGCTACGATCACACGATCAAGGTGTGGCAGGCGCACACCGGCAACTGCATCAAGACGATGCGCTTCGTGGAGACCTCGGTGGGTGGACATCCTTGATCTCTATAAATATATATAACATGTTGCTAATAATATTATTGTTACAGCAAGTAAATGCCCTGGACAGGACGCCCGACAAGACCCGGCTGGCGGCGTGTGGCTACCAGTGCATCCGCCTGTACGACCTGGAGTCCAATTGCACGGCGCCGGTCATCAACTTCGATGGCGTGCAGAAGAACGTGACGCGTCTGGGCTTCCAGGAGGACGGCAACTGGATGTTCACGGCCGGCGAGGATCATCACGTTCGCATCTGGGACATGATCTCGGCTCCGCCGCACTGCTCCCGGGTCTTCGACTGCGAGGCGCCGGTGAATGCCGCCTGCTTGCACCCGAACCAAGTGGAAATCGGCATGGGCTCGCAAAATGGCAGCGTCTTTCTGTGGGACGTCAAGTCCGAGAAGCACGAACGGATTGTGCCCGAGGTGGATGCCTCCATCCAGGACGTGGCCATATCCCCGGACGGTCGCTTCCTGGCCGCCGCCAATAACAAGGGCAACTGCTACATTTGGTCGCTGACCAGCAGTCCCGACCAGAAGATGAGCACGCTGCGGCCCACGAAGAAGATAGAGGCGCACAAGCGCTACATCCTGCGCTGCAAGTTCAGTCCCGATTCCCGGCTGCTCCTCACAACGTCCGGCGACGGGACGGTACGCATTTGGCAGACGGAGGACTTCACCAAGTGGCGGGAGCTGTGCATCGAGAACTATTGGGTGTGGGACGCTGCCTTCAGTGCCGACTCCAAGTGGCTGTTCACCGCCTCCTCGGACGGCGTGGCGCGTCTCTGGAAGCTGCACACCAAGAGTCCCATTAGGGACTATACTGGCCACACGAAGGCCATCACTGCCCTGTCCTTCAAGGATGAAATTGTGGGCAAATAGTAGGTGGTAGTCACACTTAGTAGTAGGTAGCTAGTAACCTAGGCAATCGTCGTAAGCTTTCACACTCGGAGAGTCGTCCTAGTTAGAGCTGGCAAAAAATCGATGTTTTGCACTATCGATTTTTTCGATGTTTCGATACTATCGATGTTTCTTAAGCCATACAATTTCTGCTTATAAAAATTATATTATCGGCAGTTGAAGCCTTGAGTGATGCCATTTTCTCACTTAAAACGATTCCGACTTTAAGGGTTTAATTTCCATTCATGATCTGCAATATAAGATAAATCAGAACTAAAACATTTCCCTTCCAATATTCGAGGGAGTATCGTCATAATCATTTCAAAGACTTAAAATGGAGTCTAATCGGGCAGTTCTATACTTATTTTTGACAAAATATTTCTTTTTTAAAATACGCAAAGCTTCGATAGTGCGAAAAACAATCGATGGCTTTCAAAAAATCGATACTATCGATAGTGCTCCGATGTTTTGCCAGCACTAGTCCTAGTCCTACCGGAAAAGAGATAACACAAAGGCTCTGGCAGATAATTTGACCATTTTTGGAGGCAGTTAAGCAGCATTTAATGATGAAGATTCCAAACCAACCAGGACTGAAGCATCCGCTCAACACCAACAGCAATAACCACCAACGACCACAGTTAGCAAGGAAATGAAGTGGGAATACTACCTCTGAAAATGAGCGCTTGGCTTTTGTAGCGACTTTTTCATAATTTATATAAACCTTTGATACATAATTATTACACATATTATATATATATATTACGACTAAATCGTGTGTGCAAAATGCAGTTGGGATAATACATCATAAATCGAAGAAACCCAAGGAATCGTTTTGTATCTTTAAGATCACTAAAAAAAAAAAACATGAAGGGGAAGGAAAGCAATTGACTTTTATCTCTTGGTTGTAGGACGGGAAGGATTCAATCCACATAGGCAATGCCCAGGGCCACCACGGACTCCTTGATGGGATCGGGATCGTCGCCCAGCTTGTAGCCCACGATGCAGGTAACGTCGACGGCCTTGCCCGTGGGATTCAGCAGCAGCATCACCTGGTTGATGGGCGTGGCCGGGCGGAAGGGCTTGTGGGGGGCCATCTCGCTGTTCGTGGGCGGCAGCAGGCGCACCTTGCAGGGCTAAAAAGAAATCACAGAAACCATAAATAGAGCTGTAAAACTATCGACGATACTATCGATATCACCTTCGATAAATCGCTTTAGCAGAAAATCAATGATCCACTCACCTTTTTCACGCTCGCCTCGAACTGGAAATCGCGCACTGGCTGGCGGCTCTTGTTCTGCGCCGATATCACAATCACCGACACACGATGGCCGGGCCGATCGCTGGTGAAGTTCAGACTGAGCTGCATGTCATCGTCGTCCAGCACCACACGCTGCTCCCCGGTGGCCTGGATGGTGTCCAGGTCCACCTCAATCTCGCTGAGAGGCTTGACTTGGGGCACATCTTCCCGCAGGGGAGCCGCTATTTCCACCGCCTCGCTCTCGAGCAGGGGCACATCATCCACGGGGTCTGTGGGAACCTCGGCTTTATGTGTGGCAGGAGCAGGCTCTTCTGGCTTCACCTGCATCCTGTCCCGGGCCAGATCATTGAGGGTTACCTTCTCCGGATCGCGCTTGAAGCTGGTCATCCGCTCTTGGGTGGGCAGAATCTGCTGGAAGAGCTCCTCGCTAAGCATATCGATCTGCGGCATCTTCCTGGCCGTGCCGGGCTTCAAGCTTGAGTCGCCGGCACTGCCATTGCCATTACCGTTGGCCAGGCCCTCGCCGGTGGAGCTGGGGCTCAAGACCTGAGGTTCCAGCAATGTGCTGGCATTCTGGAAAGCCGGCTGATTCTGCTTGGCCTCGCTCTCGGCCAAAGCGCTGCTGAAGATGTCGTTCAGGTCGGCCAGTGGGTCTCCAGCTGCCGAGGATGATGTGGTTGTGGAACTAGGGGCTGCGACGGCTGGCTCCTTGGCTGGGGCTGGGGCTGGGCTGCTTAGCAAGTCGCCCAGGAGTTCGTTGAGGAGCAGAGCATTGCTGGAGCTGGGTGCCGTCGTGCCAGGGGGTTTTGAAGTACCTAAAGACAGGGCCGGAGCGAGGCTCCTCGTGGGCGAGGGCACCAGCTGCTTGTAGCGCTGCATGGTGGTCAGCAGGCCCTCGTTGGCCTCCAAGGTGTCGGCCACTAGCTGGGCATCCGAGTTGTCCAGCAGCTGCGGCAGATGCTGGAAGATGGGCTTGTGCTTCTTGCAGCTGTTGTAGAGCTCGTGCAGCGTCTCGCTGACATCCTGATTGGAGGGGTCGTAGGTGTCCAGCATCTGGTTGAGCAGCTGCATCGTCTCCTGGACCTCGCTGAGCACCAGGCGGTGCTGGGCGAGCAGGTCATTGCGTCGCGCCTCCTGCGCCATCCGGTACTGCAGGAGGAGATTGGCCCGCTTAAAGTTCTCCGGATTATTGCTCTTAATCAGCTTGGCGAACATGGCCTCATCGATGGTGCCCAGCACGCTCTCGCGCTTGGCCACCGCTGCCTCCGTGGTGCCATGCTCAATGTCCCCCTCCTTGCGCAGCATGTCGTAGGCATCACGGATCTTCTGGCGCTGCGGAAACTCGGTGGTCCAGAGCAGCAGGCACTCCATGATCCGTTGCTTCACCTCGTGCGGCGTCTCGGCGCCCTTGTACTTCTTCGACACCAGGCGGATCAGTTCGTTGAGGAAGCGAAACTTGGCAGCCTCGTCCTGGAAATCGTCGCCGCACTGCGTCATGCATTCCTCCAGGAGCTGCAGAGAGGGGGAAATGATGTTAGAGGGGTTCTGGCGGAGGGAGGTTTATGGGAAAAGGAATTCTTATTGGTTTTCAATAGGAAATAAGGGTTTTATTACTTATTAGGCAGAAGGTGGCATTTCCTATGCCAAAAACTATATATTTTCTTTACCAGAATCATCAGGCGAACCGATTTAGTCAAGTCCTTCTATATAAACACCTGGATCTCAGAGACTATAAGAGCTAAAGCTACAAAATTTGGTGACCATATTCTGTGAAGCTATAGCATTGATTTTCTATAGAAATAAAAATGTTATAGTTTTTTTTTTAGCAATATTAATTAAATATTTAATATACAGCTTTAAGCTCGCACTTTTTCCCTGTAAAAACCAATTTTCTGCCACCTAATAACGAATTTTCCCATCCCGTTTAATGTTATTTTAGCTGTTTTCATTTTCCCCGAACCCACTACGCTCCAGACCTGGCCAATACAAGCCCATATTTCGACCACAAAGGTTCTGATAACGTTTGCGAATCCAACGCAGCCACACAAGTGCGTGTGCCCAGCTGCGAGTGTGTGTGTGTGTGTGCTTGTACTTTACGTCTGTATTTAACCCCTTTGCCGCCCCCCGCCCCAAGGTGGGGTTAGTGGTAGTAGTGAAAATGGGAGGGAGGAGGAGGAGACACCCGATAAACCCCAAGCAACTCACCGAAATGGCCCGAGTTGCTTCGGTTACGTTGGCCGATCGCACCTTGGCCACAATCATCTCCTGGGCCTTGTGCACCAGCTGGCCATTGCTCCTGACCACAATGCAGAACATTTGCACGCCCAGCTCGTCAACTCTTTCCTTTGCCGGATTCGTTGCTCTATCTGAAGAAGAGGAGGAAGAAGAGGCAGCGGCCGAGTCAGGCGGCGCCGTGTGAGTGAGTGTTCTATGCTTTTCCGCGTAGCTCGGTAATCCGGCGTTTTACGCACCCAGCATCTCCTCCATTATGCTCTCGTCGGTCGTCATTGTATTATGCGGCACGATTACTAACTGGGGGAAATACAATATTTGCGGTGATTTTGAACAACAGACATTTTGTTGTTGCCTTTGCTGCTGCTAGGGATGTGCAAAATCTGACAGTATATCGATAGTTTTAATTCATCGCAAAGCCTAGTGGGGACACCAATTGCGATTAAAATGTAACTTTTAAGCTAATATATTTAACATACAAGTAATTTAAACAAATATAATTATAAATTCTTTTTTCTAAACTTAAGATTAAACAGATTTGAAAAACACACAGGTACTTTTAGGCCCCGTTTCCACTACAGTTGCTTTCTCCAATTCGGCTTTTTGGCCAATGGGAATCTAGTAGTGATACAAATTATAAAAAAGTAGCTTTTTCGTGGTTTAGTTCGATAGTATCGATTATTTCAGTTGTTTTCTGCCTATCGATGTGTGATTTTGCCCAACTACCACCACTAGCCAGCTGTTTTTTTGAACAAATGAAATTGCCCGCTTACGGCAAAAATTCATGACTTTCTTTATGTTGTTAAACTAATTAGTGGCTATTACACTTCAGGACGATCATAGCTGGCATCTACTCTACACTGGCGGCCACTGACTCCTTCACATTACGAGCCTCAGTGCGTTGGCGCTCGTCCTCTTCTCTTTCTCCCCCTTTCTCTCCAGCTTCTTTATCCAGCGTCATAAAAAGAAAACCAAATAATTTGCTTAATGGAATTTTAGATTTAATTTTTTATATGTACACTATGTCCGACGTAATTAATTGGATAAAAAAATGGCAACACGCCCAAGTCTTAGTTTCCCTCATCTTCTCCGTCGTCCTCGGGATCAGCCATCACATCACGCTTTAAATAATAATCTTGTGGATTCTGCCAAATCTCGTCCCTGATCACCAATGCTATCTTGTCGTCGACTATACCGGTGTCAGCCGAGAACCAGTCGAAGAAGGACCTGTAGTCGGAGTTGCGCTTCTTGGTGTTTCGGTAGAAATTCACCAGCATATTTTTGAGCAGGTTCTTGCCCTCCTTCCACTTGATGGGCGTGCTCTTGGACAGGGATCGCAAATGGAACTCTTTGGAAAGCACCTTGTTCTCAAAGTAGGGATTTTCATCGAAGTAAAAGTCGATCCGGTAGCCCAAGTTCCCGACCTCGAGCTCGAACTCCTCCACCTCCAGGACGCGAAGTGAGTGCAGGCAATCCATTTCCTCCTCATCGAGAATTCGGGATATCTTCGGGTGGTTGATGATGGAGGTCGCCCAGAAGTTGGGGATCCGTTTGATGATCACGGCGCGCTTCTCGAGGAAAGGCTGTCGCAGGTTGTTGTACTTTTTATCCACCTGAAGGATCTCCTCGCTGCATTTATTATTTATAGCGTCTATCTCGTTCTGGCACGAATCAATGCTCTTCACCAGCTCGTCGTCGACGTTGCCATTGGTCTCCAGCTTGGCGTGCTTGGACACGCTCGACATGTTGATCACTTTTCCGGTGCGTTTTCATCGGTAGTTTACGGCAAATTTGATAGAAACACGAGTTCAGTTCAGCAAAAGTAGGCAAAGTCGGCGTCCCGGTTATAACATTAACCCAGTGTTGCCAGATGAAAATTTATCTTTCCCCCTAAAAAATCCCAAAGAGTCGATATTTCCCCCTAAAAAATCCAGTCTTCCCGCCAAATTCAAAAAAATCTGATTAATTCAATTAATTAAATGAAGAAATATCTAATTATGACGTGGAACTTGCAAAGCAGGTGGAATACCAGTTCTTAGTATCTTAAAGGCGGGTTCATTTCTTAAATATGCCAATACACGTTCTTCTTTAACTAATTGTACTAGTTTAAGTTCAATATTAAATTGCAGACTCACGCATATAATAAATTAGTAAAATAATACAAATAAATTACTTTTATTAAATAATTCCATAACGAAAGGTCTTTAAAATTTATAGCAAGCTTGTTTATGGCAACTCAAAAACGGAGTGTGACCAGCCACACACATTTGCATTTGCCCGAGTTTTAGACGAAGGAATGGGATTTCTTGGGAAACGGCCACACCGATTGCATCCCTCTGAAAACTGACAGTGACACTGTGTGAAAAAAATAGAAACGAAGTTTTTGCATACATTTCGGGCGACCTTTTCTTCTCGATTGCAAAGCGCGCATTGCCGCTCCGAGTGCGTCCCGCTGCCTAGCATCTAGAATCCATCTCAAAATGCATAAAAAAGCCCCCCGCAGCAAGTAGACGGTCGCCTGTTCTACTTCTCTAAATAACATACACTCACACCGCGCCGCTGCCGTCGAGTGTCAACAGCTGCCCTGGCACTGGCCGCAGTCAAAATGTCGGACATTAAGTAAGTGTCCGGTGGGGGGAAAAGTGTGAAAATGTGTGGAAAATATGCTCCCTGGTGCCGCGCCGCGATCGCTGACCAGGAGTGGGTGGTGTGTGTGCCCGCTGTGGAGTGCGAGTGCGTTCATGTGTATAACATTTTCGAGGTGTTTGCCCTAGTGTGTGTGTCTGTGTGTTTGTGTGTGTGTGTGGTGTGGGCAGTGCGCCTGTGTGCGTGCGCCTTTCAATGGATTTTCGAAGAGATTCCCAATCTCACCTTGGCTTCCTTTCGCTCTCTCTCTCTCTTTATCCTCTCCCGCAGCGATGACCTGCTCAACTACGAACTGGGGGACGACATCGACGACCAGACCCTGCTCGGCGCCGACGAGGACGAGTTGCTACTCTCGGACGAAGGTGAGTAGATATCAGAGAGCATCATTCCGATACCGATCCCTATCTCGATCAACGCTCTCGCTTCCTCTCTCTCCCCCTTAGAGCTCGAAAAGGATGTCACCAACGAGGTGAAGCAGCAGATGCGCGCCGAGGCCGAGGAGTGGGCCCAAGAGCAGATCCGGCAGCACGAGCGCAAGCACAAGGAGCAGCTGCAGGCGGGTCGCGGAGCAGTAGCAGGAGCTGCTACTGCCTCTGCCTCTGCAGCATCGGCGGCACCTTCAACGGAGCCAGCTCCCGTGGAGCCCGAGCCCTATACGCCGGCCACGGCCTCTGCTCCAGCTGCTGCTCCTGCTCCCGCCTACACGCCCGCTCCCACAGCCGCCAGCATACCTGCTACGGAGGAGAAGGTGGCGGAGCAGGAACTGCCCGAGGCACTTACTCCCAGCACAAGCTCGGATCCCCCAGCAGTCCATCTGCCGCCGCCGTCGGCTGCTGAGGAAGCTGCAACGGCGCAAAAACCAGAGAAGGAGAAGGAGCACGACAAGGAGGCGGAGAAGGAGCCTGTGCAGGCCAACAACCATGGCAATGGAGGCGAGGAGAGCTCGCCGGGACTCTCCTCGCTGCTGGCCTCCTCGCAGGAGAGCCTGCCCAGCGTCAGTTCCGCCTCGGTGGTGGAGGACGAGGAGGAGCGCGAGGAGCGCACCAATTACAAGACGGCCAGCGAGCGGGCCGACAGCCACGTGCGCAGCCACATGTCGCCCTACCAGCAGCAGCACCAGCAACAGCAGCAGCAGCAGCGCCGCCACCATGGCCACTCAGGTGGGTTCTTTGCCGGAAATAAAGTGTTAAACAGCAGATCCTCACGAGCTTTGGTTTCTCCTCTTTGC
Source organism: Drosophila asahinai (assembly GCA_008042795.1). Classification (NCBI taxonomy): domain Eukaryota; kingdom Metazoa; phylum Arthropoda; class Insecta; order Diptera; family Drosophilidae; genus Drosophila; species Drosophila asahinai. Next base: position 43,258 of record VNJZ01002809.1, on the reverse strand, counting down.
AGACAAGCCACCGCGCGGCATGGGCGGCGGTCGCTACATGCAGCAGCAGAAGCCCTTGCGGGGCATTGGCACCCGCCACCATCTCCTGCGGAATCCCTCGCCCATGTTTGGGGTACCGCAGCAGCAGCAGCAGCAGCAGCAGCGGATGCTGCCACCCCAGCGCTACGGCATGCCGGGTAATGCCCCACCACCTCCCGGCCAGCAGCAGCAACAGCAGCAGCAGCAGCTCCTGCTTCCCCTCCTGCTCAGCCACCCCTCCCAACCACAGCCCACACTGAACAAGCCCACGTTCCTTACCATTGCAGGCCCATACCCGCCAGGTCAGCCACCCAACCAGTCACCACAACAGGCACCGACCAACACACAGCCACAACAGCCACCACACAGCGCTCCCTCCGCCTCTCCCCTCCACAATCCCCACATCATGCACCATGGTCACAATGGACCCCACCTGCTGCCGCATCCGCACGAGCAGGTTAGGGTGGGCCTGCTCCAGCCGCCGCCCATGGGCTATTCCCCCAATCCCAATGGTGGCGGCTATCGGAATGGAGCCTTGCTGGGTCCAGGACCGGGACCGGGACCGGGACCGCGACCGCCGCTCTACAGGAATGCCCCGCCCTATGGCTACGAGCAGGGTCATCCGCCGCCACAGGGTCATCCGCCGCCGCAGTTCATGCGCCCGCTTAATGGCTGGCGGCCGCAGGGGGGCGACTCGGCGCGCATGCCGCGACCCCCGCTCCAGTCGCTGCCGCCGCACATGATGCCCGGCGCCCCGCCCAACTATGCCAATGGCATGGGCATGCGAGGACCGCCGCCCCCGCAGCAGCAACAGCAGCAGCAGCAGTCGCAGCAGCAGTCCATGCCGCCGCAAATGCAACAGCAGCAGCAGCAGCAACAGCAGCAGCCGGGGCCACCACCTCCCCCTCCCAATGGTCCACCTCCCCAGCAGCAGCAGCAACAGCAACAGCAGCAGCCGCGCGTGAGCAAGGTGCTCATCAACCCAAATTTCAAGGGCGGCGTCGAGGCGGCCACCAACAAGTTCATCAAGGAGACACACTTCATGCCGGCCATCAACAGCGAGGCGGAGCTGCTGCGCCAGCAGGAGGAGTTCATTAACAAGAACCGGCAGTACTTTGAGAAGCGGCGCATGGAACGCTCACCGCCGCCGCCGGCGGGAGGCACTCGCAGTCGCAGTCGTTCCCGCGGACGCAGCTACTCGCCGGTGAAGCGAACGGAGAGGGAGCGTGAAAGGGAACGGGAGCGAGAGCGCGAAAGGGAGCGGGAGCGAGAGAGGGAAAGGGATCGAGAGCGTGATCGTGAGCGTTATGGCGTAGCCGGACGCGCGGCAGGAGGCCGAGGATTCCGGCGAGCAGCCAGCCGGGATAGGGACGAAAATCGTGGTAATGCCAGCGCCGCTCAGGGTGCAGCCAGCGCGGGAGCTTCCGCGGGCGGAGCAGTGCCACCCAAGCGCCGTAGGAGTGGCTCGCCCGGCTCCGCAGCCGGCAACCTAAGGAATCCCTTTTCCGGCGAGCCGCGCGGCAGGACCTCCGACACGGGCAGCCGATCAGCGGTAAGCATGATTAGTGCCTTAAATGCCAGACTTGATTCTATTGAAAATCTTGCCTTTAGCCCAGCGACGAGGACGAGGAGACGCGCAACTATCGCCTGGAGATTGAGAAGCAGAAGCAGCTGCGCGAGAAGATCATGCGGGACAAGGAGCTGAAGCGTAGGCGCGCAGCCGAGGAGAAGCTCCATGAGGTGAGTCTCCCTTTAATATTGATCTTTTAAGCAGAGTTAATGCTCTGGCAGAAGTGGAGCTCCGCTTACTAGGCTCTTTTCCATACAAACTAAAGAGAGCTGCCAGGGTATTCAGTAGAGCTGTAAAAAGGTCGATAGTGCCCTCACTCGATATTTTCGATAGTGATAGTCCAAACCATCGATAATATCGATACTATCGACAAAATAAAATGGGTTTCAAAAATTTACTTTGCTTAAACAAACCAATTTAAATGGCATACAGGCCTGTTCTAGATTTTTCTTCACAAAAATCTACGAGGAAATTATTTCCCAGACCTTTTCTAGTTTTCACTTCAGAAAAATCCTAACGGATTTGAATTTCCCTCTGTTAACTCTCTGTTAACTTCCGAACGAAAACACACGAAAACTTTCCGGTTGTCATTTGGCTATCGGATTCAGATTCGTCAGAACAAAAAATAATTCTTTTAAAATACATTGCGATAATGATAATTGCAAAGGATCATTGCTTTTCATTCTTTGATGTTTCAAGAACATTAATGCATTATAATTATTTTGTGATTGAACCTCAAATCAGTTCGATTCTTAGTTTCCGCATTAATACAAATCCGCCGCCTTTGTTCAAGTTTCCAAACGAAAATAAGAGGGACAGTTTAAGGGTTGTCAAGGTACCAACAACATTTTTCAATCGCTTTTATGATGGTTTTACCATTAAATAAAAGGTTATTAATTCAAGTTTAAAAAAAGAGTGATTTTGTTGAAAATACCGCTTTGATTAATGTTAAAACTTTGAGAAACGTGGTGCGTTGGGAACTTTTTCGACTTTGGCAACCCTTTCTCCGGCATTTTGTTTTTGTGGCCGCAAATGGTTGTAATCTAAATTTTATGCATTACATTAATGCACCAGTAATGTCCATAGTTAAAGGACGAAAGAGGGCCAAAACTCAGAGAAAGCAAATACATTTGAAAAGAATGATCAGCTGAAATCATTTGGGAATAATCCCATTTGTTACCAGCTGAAATCACTTGGGAAGAATCCCATTTGTTCCCAAATGATTTCAGCTGGTCACTCTTTCCAAAGGGAAATTTTTTTACAAGGGAAATCCGTGTATGTTAAAAGGGAAATCCGAAAATGTTATCAAATTCACATCCGAGTGAAAACTGGAACAGGCCTGATAGTTTATAAAAGATTTTATGTATTAAACAATTAAATTCAATCACATTACTGTCTATATAGAAGTTATATATAGATCATTTTTGATATTAATGATTAAAAATGAATTTTTAATTTCTCGGTCCTATCTTAATTATAGAAGAATTTATGAATATATTTATTTTTATATTATATTTATTGGCAAAAACTTGTAAATTTTATACAAATTCACTTATTTACTGCTAACGCAATGTATCGATGGTGGAAAAAAACAATCGGTGGAGACCCAGAGCAGTGCTCGATAATAGCGATAGTATCATCGATAGTTTTACAGCTCTATTCAGTCCTTCGGCCACCGAAGCTAGCCTTAATCTTTATCTAGAGAGAGTTTAGAAAGTAAGGAAGAGAACGAGACACAAATGGCATACAAATTTCCAGGAAAAGCGCGCCGAGCAGCACAATTCGCCAGCCCAGGAGGAGCAGGAGTCAGCCGCCGCCATCGGCCAGGCCACAGCAGCGCCAGCAGCAGCAGCAGGAGCAGCCCCACGCAAGGTGATCTCCCTGAAGCGTCGCGATGACCAGGAGACGGGCAACGGTCGCAACAGGCAGGCGCAGCAGCCGCCGTCGACACGCAAGCAGGTGACGGCGGCCAAGATAGCGCCCGAGGCCAAGCGGAGCATCACAGAGCACCTGGCCCCGTCCACCAAGCAGCAGCATCATCACCACCATCATCCTCAGCAGCCTGCAGTGCCTGCAGCAGTGCCCGCAGCCAGAGCAGTCACAACCGGAGCTGGAGCCGGAGCGGTGGCCGTTACAGTAACCAAGGCAGCGGCGGCGGTTGGAGGAGGTACTCCCCCCAAGCCGCGGGACATGCTGCGCCTGGGCACGCCCAGCGACGACGAGGTGGAGCTGGACTACGATGACGATGACCTGCTGCTGGACGAGGAGGATCGTCTGCTGGCCACGCCCTCGCCGCCGCCGCAGAAGCAGCAGGCGGCCAGCAGCAAGCGATCAGCCACGCCGGAGCTAATGGTGGTGAAGCGCAACCACAAGGTGGTGCGAGGAGGCAACTCCTCATCGGCGGCGGCGGTTGGATCAGCGACCAGCTTTGGCTCCAGCCAGCGGCGGGTGGTGCTTAAGCCCACCAGCAATGGGAGCGGAGATGGCGGCAGGCAGAGGGAGAGGAGGCAAAGGGAGCGGGAGCGGGAGCAGGAGCAGAGGAAGAGCAGCAGCTCCAGTGGAGCAGGAGGAGCAGGAGGAGGCATCTTTGATCGGCTGGAGAAGAGGCAGGGAGGAGGCGGAGGCAGCGGCCACAAGCAGCGCTCCAAGGCCCCAGCCCGCATCGTGCTCAAGCACGACTGACGGGAAAGGGAGCGGGACAGGAGAAAGGAGAAGGACAAGGATAAGGAGAAGGAGAAGAAGAGGAAGTAGGAGCGGAAGTAGGACCCTCGGAGCAGCCTACCTTAATTTTGTGAATCATGAAACTATATATATATAGATTTTTTTTCGTATCGGACAGAGTGCCGGTGAGGAAAGTAGGTTAAGCAGAAAGTTGAAGGAACTTTAGCTCTAAGTTATAAAGTTGCAACACATCTATATAATTATACATATATAAACTGACCCCTGACCCCTGACCTTTCGGTGAGTACTCTATGACTAGTAATTGTACAAAAACTCTATCTAATCAATGACTAAACCGTGCTTCGTTTTCCTAACCACAGATTGTATTTAAATCTAGACCTAAGTGGGATGCTTAAAGCTGAGAAACAGAAGCCACAAAAGTGCAAATCTCTGCTTGCAAATACGTATATTATCTATATTCTTAGGCTAAAAAATAAACTTATCTTATTATATTTACCAGCATCGATTGTATAAATACTTCAGTTTATATTAAGCTTTTATTGGACAACGTTTTCCGCTGATCATAAATTGATTATTATTAAAAACCCCCCTTTGACCCCTATGAATTATGTAATTTTTAAACTGTGACCCCGTTTATTGTCCCCTTTTTTTAAATCCAAATCAAACTTTACCCAAATTAAACCCAAAAAAATACATACGAAACACTATGTACTTTAACATTTAACCTTAAACATTAAACATTTAACATTAAACACTTAACACAAAAAATAAACTTGAATGTAGCATAAATGTGCACACAGAACGCAATACCATAATGGCCTGAGCAAACGCGTTTAATCGTGAACGAATGTGAACGGAAACGGAAGCGGATACGAGACGGTACCAGTCTCAAAGGGTATAGGAAAGGGCAGAGAGAGAGAGAGATCCAACCATATAGCATATAGAATTAGAGCTGAGAAAAAATCGATTCTCAAAAACATCAATTTTTTTTTCGATTTTTTAGAAAAGAACATCGATTAAATATCGATACCATAAAAAAAAGGAAATGATTGATGATCCAAAAGATGAATGGTTCACGATACATCGATTCTGCAAAAATAGAATCGATGTTAGACCGAAAAAAAAGAATCGATAGTATCGATTTTTTCGATCTTTTAGAAAAAAGCATCGATTAAATATAAATTACGTTTCCAGAACATAAAAAAAAGGAAATCAAATGAATGGTTCACGATACATCGATTCTGCCAAAATAGAATCGATGTTGAACCGGAAAAAAAGAATCGATAGTATCGATATTGAAATCGATTTTTTCCCAGCTCTTTATAGAATAACACACTAAATCACACACAATAAATCAGGGCCAGATCAGACACAAATTAAAGCGAGATATATAAGCTAGAGCCTAAGTAATTGTACATAAACACAAGACACAGAATATCCGCTTAAATCCTATAAATGTAGGACGATCTAGGACTACAGCCATAACTCACTCTCACTCTATAAAAAAAAAAGCGAAAACCCTAGACTAAAGAGATTGTTTAAATGTAACCGCTCTTACTTAAAGCCTCGAAAAAAACTTGGGACAAATTATAAACTATTTATAAGCACTCTCTGCGAGGAATAACCTAGTGATAAGCTCAGTAATATGTCAATGAGTCAAATATATATATAATTAGACAAAGATCTAAAAAAAACGAAACGAAACGATCCCAAGCCAGTCCATAGCCGAGAGAGCTTGTCCTGGAACAATTCTAGCATTGTAACACATTTATTTATCCCACACTCAACACAATATATAAATATATATATATATATATAGAGTATAGTATATATAGTATGTGAACGAGAGGTCCTGTAGGTCGCAAACTAAAGCTAGAACAAGAAATTAAAAATTAAGATTAACTAAAATGGAAGCGCATAAAAAACCAACCAGCAACAACAGTCGTATTCGTATAACCTTAGTAACCGTAATGCTACACACAATATGATAATATATAATATACAATAATAATAATAATAATAATAATAATATATGGACTAATAAAAACCAATTCTATTACATGCATAACTACGAGAGAACTGTACCACATGCATTCTGTAGTTATTCCAAGTGATTCTAGCCCTCTAAGAACTACCTAAGACATAGAATACTGATCCGTTCGAGGCAGAACGAACCAGAAGAAATAGCAAACAAGAAACGATTCCAATCAGCAAATCCGAATCTGTGATTATTTTTATATTATTCTTTAATATTATGCATAAACTATACATATATATATATAACAACAACTCAATTCCCCTACACACACACCTCTGGCCTCTTCACGAAACCCTTTTATTTTTTGTACACCCTAGAGTTAAGAGCTATATGACACACACTCCATTCCAGATCGAAAAGGGGGCGTGTGATATATCAAGAAGAAAAGTTGTGGGTGGACTGGAGTGTGTGTGCCCGATCAAAGCCTTTAAATTATTTCCTCCCGCTTCATTTTCAGTTTCATACCCCATATCCTATAAATAGTACATATAGTATAAGAGCCACAAAAACTAGCAGAAATGCCAAACACACACCACACACACACTATTCGATGTTAGTTATATGTATACGTATACCTAGAAAGATACTCTCTATGTGTGCACGATCCTACCTACTACTCGTCTAGCCATATATATTTATTATAATTTTAAGCAAACTCGTTTAAAGTTCCGTTTGGTTTCATTCGTTTTTAGCCCTAGACCAATTGTTTTGATTTTGTTATAGTTTGTAAACCTATCGAACCCATTATCGATCCCCGCCCATCACTAAAAATGCCCCTTTCGATAACTAACGCAACTGTACCCAAAAAGACCATCCATCCCTCCATCCCTCCATCCCTCTCTCCCTCATACACTCTTTCCCTCTCCCTTTTGTTGGCGCTGCTGCACTCGCTCCGTCTCCGTCTTGCACGTGCGTTAGAGCAGAGCAGAGGAAGCGCATCATTTTTAAAATTTTAATTGTTATCGAAAATATTTATATTATGTTTATACATAAAGCCTAAACCTAATTTTCTTTCAGCTTAAATTATTTGTACAAATCGAAAGAAAAAACGTTACAAAACCACAAGAAAAGAGAAAAAAACAGAAAACGTACAAAATAATCAAAAAGAAACGAAAAGAATGACAAAAAAATACGAGAAATTTGAGATAAAAAAAGAACTACAGATAATAGTTAGAGATTAGGGGGCGAGGTGAGAGGCGAGGGAAGCTCGGGGCTCCGCCGCGGGCAGCTCGCTAAAGAACTTTTGAAGAAGACTAAATAAACTGATATAATATATACACGAATGCACGGCATATATGGCGACACAGTCCCGTATATGCGTGTATATGTATATTTTTTACAGCATTCAAATCCGAACTGTCTTTTTACTCAATGGGATTTACTTTTTAGAGGGGTTCTATGACTCGATCTTGGCATTGTCTCTGACGATTTATGCTCTGTGGTTCAAGCTGCAACGTAAAATTTATGGATATGTCAGGCCTCTGAGCCTCCTCCAAATTACTCATTGTTTAGACTTTGTTTTCAATCACGGCGAATGGGAACTGGAAACCTCATCATTGGATGCATCGAGATCGAGTTCAATCAATATTGAAGCAGCAGTTGAGTCAGAGGTTCTAAAAGGCGATGGATCGATCCAGGAACTTTCAGAATATCTGGATTTTAAATATCAGAAATTCCCTGTTACCTTCAAATTCCATCAATAAGGGAGAGAAGATACGAACCTCCAAGCAGCATCCTTTTCGAATCTGTGGGCTCAAAAGAAGACTGAAGCCAAAAGAAGACTGAAGAGATATCTAGACAAAAGGTAATATTTGTTAAACAAATGTTCTTCTTTAAAGAATATTGATATTAACCCTTCAGTTAAGTTTTCAATGTTGCTTGCTGCTTCTTTAAGAAATATTGATATGATCCATTTCTTTTATAAAAAAAATTATATTGTATAAATATATATTGTAAAGTTTATAAAGTATTCTTTGTAGAGGTTTTCCTCTTATTTCTAAGAATATTATATATTTGCATTTATACCTCGAATCGCTGCAGCTGTGCACAGTTTAGCACATGCGCGCATATATTGGTCCTTCGAGCCGGATCAAAAATGAAAAGAACGTCCAAATAATACGACGTCTTCACTTGCTGAGTTGATATTTCCAACTGAATTTTATTTCAAAGTCCGCCTTTAAGTAAGTTAAGATAAGTTTTTAAATCTAGTCTTATCTCTAGATCAAAGGAGTGGTTTGTTTATCCCTAATATGGGAAATATTTCTAAGTGCGATAGAGGAGAACATATTCCGTGAACCCACGAAGTGAATCAGATTACTTTAACATATTTCTCAAATGCATAGATTTGTGTTAACCCCTTTATTTATTTATTTTTAATTAATTTAATAAATAAACAAATAAATAAAATAAATTTTGACATATATTTTAATATTTTAAATATTTTTTTAGAAGAGGTATTCAGATTAAATCTAAAATCTAGTGCCATATACGTATTATATTCTAATCCCTCCTGCTAACCCAACTCCATATATGATCTCCACACAGGACTAGCTGCACTTTGAGGCCTAATGTCAGGGCCGGAGCTCAGTAGTATCTATATATGCCCTCCCAGTAGGGGTCTCATCTAAGCTTTGGATTTGGCTTTGGGGTTCGCGGTTCGCACAATGCACGTGGATAATCGTGTGAAGTATTCTTGGTCTTGGCTGATATGCCGATGGTAATATGCAATTATGCAAAGTGCAAGTTCAACGGAAAAGGCCATGGTTTCGTTTCGTTGTCGCGGTTATTGTCTCCCTGGGACTGTGGCTAACTGTGCAGTGGAGTACACACTGTCCTCCTCCCAGCTCCAGCTCCCATCGCGGTAATCATCATTTGCTGCTTCATTTGCTCGCTCTGTGTACCTGGCTTGCGGTTTTTCGTTTCATTTAGTTCAGTTTAGTTTCTAGCCAAAGTCAGCCAGCTAGAGCCTCAGACCGCCCCGTTGTTCAATTATAATTAAATCTGTTTGTAAATATAATTGGTGGGCGTGCGACTGACATGGAATGATGCAAGATCGTTGCTGTTTGCTGCCGGAGCGTGATTTGGTTTTTGCAAATTAGAACAACGAATAAAGGCAACGCCCCGAAGCTGAGTCTCCTCCAGTCGGAGTCTTCCCTTCGAAAGAACACAGGGAAAAAAATTAAATAAATATATATTTCCTTAATTAATAATAATATTTAATAGTATTAGTTAAGGCTTCAAAGATTCCTTAAGAATTGTAAGAGTCTTAGCTTTATTTTGCTTTATTTTAAATATTTATGTATATTACGTATACGCCCCGTTTGCGGCTTCTTCTCTGGCTTTTGGAGGCTACCACTTAGCCAGAGATTCACTGGCTGCCCGTGTAATAGGCTTTTAGGCCTCGGCATTAAAGAATCATTGTCTGAGTGGTTCGAAGAAGAAAAAACTCCCAGGCCACCGTTGAAGTACAGCCATGGCCAAGTCATGTCATCGCTACCGTTGCCGAGTTGCCTCAGCGTGGGTCCCAGTCAGTTAACACTTTTCACATGCCCTGCCCGAGGGGAACAATGTGGCTCCACTCATATAGACTCATATGGGGGGACCACCACCAGATCGATGGCTATATGTTGACATCTGTCTACGAATGACTATGGCCACAGGTACTTCGAATAATATATTTGCAATTGGAACTCATTTCGAGTTAAGAGCAAGTTTTTAGAGTTCGAAAGTTTAGGTAGAAGTGGTCTTTAATTTAAAAGGTCTTTAATTTAATAATTCTAACCATTTATTTAATTAATTTTATACAAAAAAATGCTTTTATTTAGAATATAACAAGATGCGTAAGCAAATTAATATATTAATAAAAGAAGCATGTAAATAGTTATCCCTTAAATCTAATATGATCAGTTTTAAGGTAGAATAAGGCTTATTTAAACATTAATTTAAAAAGTTTTTCAGCTCTCTTTATTTTAAAAATTATTTTAAACTGTTTTTTAGTTAAAAAAGAAACATTAAAGAGTGTCTGAACCCAGAACCTTTTGGCAACAAATGGTTTTATTTGGAATATAGCAAGAGGCGTAATGCAAATAAAAATGTTAAAAAAAGATGCTTCTAATTAATTTTCTTTTAAATGCTTTGTAATCTGTTTTAAAATGGAAAAAGCTAATTTAAACATTAATTTAAGCAGTTTTTTAGCTCTCTTTATTGTATACAATAATTTAAGCAGTTTTCAGGTTCTCCAAATAATAATAAATACAATACAACAATAAAGAGTGCTTGAACCTAGAACCTTTTGGCAAGTGTATGTTAGTTTTATTTTTTCATAAGTTTTACTTCTCCAAACCGTTATGATTTCCGAAATAATGTCACCCGTGAGTGGGTGAGTGGCTGGGTGACTGGATTGCAGAAACCACTCCACTCTCTAAGTGGCGACAGCACCACCACCACCCCTTAGAGCAGCCAATAGCCCCCAAACCTGGACAGTTGCCGCCATTGTCTGGCCGAAAATCAAACAAAATAATGTTGATCCGCTTGGATTTCTCTTTGGAGCTGTACTTGCCCAGAAATAAGGCTAGGAAAGTGAAAACCCAGTTGCTTGTGACTCACGCACGTACGGCTACTTAGCCCCAATAGTTATCTAAGTAAATCGGTGAACTAAGCTATATGTTTTGACAGTTGCAGTTGGCTATTTGGCTAAGTTTTATGTTGGCCAATTAGCTGCTTTTCAGGGTCAGGTTAATGATTCAATTAGCATTTGTCATCATTGTTATTGTTTCAACTGCTGCGGTGCTGCCTTGCTGCGGTCTATAATTGATCCCCAGATCGTGGGAATTATTGATAATGATGTGTGTGACCAGCGGCCACACCTCCGCCCTCACTTATGATCCATTCTCGTATGTGGATCAATATGTATGTAGAAACAGTGAGTTGTATTTGTGAGTTTTAGAAGTTGTTTTTTAAGAGCTTATTTTTATTTTTAATATTTATAATCCCTAGAACTAATTAAACTCCAAAGTTTTTATAAACAATTATTAATAGTCTATGTGGACTAAAATAGTTATTCTAGTAAAGGTATTTTAAATAAATATAAAGCTATTAATATAATATTTCCCTTTTTTTAATAAAGAAAAGGTTTTTCATCCCTGTAAGTACTTAAACTCGTAAAATTTAATAAACATTATTTTTGAGGGATTTTTCTCCAAGAGATCGATCTCAGAGATTTGGTATATTCCTAGCCAAATTTTCTTGTGGATTCCGCCCTGTTAAATTTAAGTTTTCCTACGATCACTTATTAAAAAAAATATATTTTTAATATTAATGTTATTTTTATTATATATTATAGTATTATAATTATTATTATTTTATTAATGAGCCCCATGACCATCTGTCTTTTAATTTAAGCCACAAAGCTTTGGTTACCGGGTATTTCATGGTCTTGGTTGTTAATTCTGATTTTTTCTGGTCTTTCAACTCAACTTTTATCCATCCATCCCAGATATTTTCTTTGAATACAGGAGTAAATATTAATAAATATTTATTTTTGGCTTATTAAGATAAATATTGAATAAATTAGACTTTACAAATTGTAATATAATATATTATAGTTATTATTATTATATTAATGGGCTTAATCCATGTTCATCTGTCTTTTTATTAAACCCACAAAGCTGTGGCTACCGGGTATTTCATGGTCTTGGTTGTTAATTGTGATTTTTGAACTTTATAACTGGGAACAAGGTTATCTTGATGAGGAAAGATCCTACAATTCAACCTCCTTCTAACCATTCCATATATTTTCTATGAAACGAGTATTAAATAAAAATAAATAATAATTTTCAATAATAATAATAAAGCTTTAATAATAATAACATAAACTTAACGTATGCAAGTAAGAGGCTCTTGTTCCTACCCCATAAACCTGGAAACCGCACCGGATGATTAAGCCGAGAATCCTAAGTGCTCTTGGCTCGTGGCATGCGTCATCCATGGATGGTGGCGGCACCAAGTGATCGAGATGGTGCCTCTAATGCCTGATGGGCTCCAACTGCCCAGCTCTCTCTCTCTCTCCCTCTCTCTGGTCTCTCCATGGGATTGGTGGGTATAAAAGCGAGCGGCGGGCCGGCAGTGGAATCATTAGACAAGTGTCGAGCCGCGCGTGCGCAACATAGTCACAGAGGAGGAGTAAGCCAGCAGCGAACAGTAAAGACCACAAACAGGCGACCACAACATGAAGTGCTTTGTAAGGACTCTCAAGGATTCTGTGAAAATTAAATAATAAAACCAAGAAACTGGAAAAATGAATAGAGAACAAGTTTTAAAAAAATATAAAAAACTCAAAAGTGATTAAATAACTATTTTTTAAATTCATTTTTTTTGCAAAAAAAAGTGTTAAATGAAATATTTTTTATTGTGCAGTTCATCCTGTTAGCAACGAGCCTAGTGCTGAGTGTCCTGGCCGAGGACGCCGCGCCCGAGACTGACCTGGATCAGGTGGCCTCGGTACCAGTGGCCGTGGAGGATCAGGTGGGCGCCGCCAGCAGCTATGCACCGCTGCAGGAGAAGAAGCAGGAGAAGCGCTATGTTGGTGGATACGGTGGCTATGCAGGAGCAGGCGGCTATGGAGGATACGGAGGCGCTGGCTATGGAGCCGGAGGCTATGGCGGCTACGGCTCTGCTTTGGGAGCTGGCTATGGAGGAGCCTATGGCAGTGGGGTGGGCGTGGACAGCTACTACAACCCCTACGGCTCTCGATCTCTGGCTGGACTAGGTGAGGAGGGTGAGAGAGAGCGCTGGCTGGGATTGGGGGGGAGGTAACCCTACTGACTGGCAACTAAACATATGTTCCCCTTTCCTTTACAGATGGCGCTGGAGTGGCAGGATATGGCGGCTATGGCTCTGCTCTGGGAGGCTATGGCTCCGCTCTGGGCGGCTATGGCTCTGCCCTGGGAGGAGGCTATGGCTCTGCTCTCGGAGGAGGCTATGGCTCCGCTCTCGGTGGCGGCTACAACTCCAATCCCTACGCGCTGAGCTACTACAACAGCCGGCTGGGCGTGGGCGCCGGTGGCACTGGGTATCCCTACTACAACACCCGCTTCGGAGCCGGGGGATACCCCTCCAGCTACTACACGAGCAACTACGGCAACAGCGTGGTTGGCGGTGGACTGGGCGCCCTTGGCGGCGTCCCTCCCATCGGCAGCGGCTACAACTACGGCTCTGGGATCTCCGGCACCGTCTACTAGACCGGATCCGAGCAGCCAAACCCAAACCTAGGCCCAACGTTCAACATTTAAGCTAGTGGAATTTATTTTTTTTTCTCTTCGATATTTTTTCTAACTTAATTTTTATTAAAAAGAAGCTACAAACGAATCAAAGTAGCAACAAGTCTCGTAGTTAAGTAGAGTCTGTTCCAGGGAGGGCGGCGGAGGAGTATCATTTCACTGAGGGGGAGGGTAGGCGCCATGCTTGTCCTTGATCACCCAGAAGGAGTCGACGATGGCGCCGTCCTGGTCGTCGGAGACCTGCTCGAAGTGCAGATGGGTGCCGTTGTGGGCCTTCAGCCGGGTGTAGCCGTAGTCCTGGAAGAGGGTACAAAACAGAATTTATCGCTTAATAATCGATATTTTTCGGTATTTATTATTAAGTATGTAAAGCAGTGGCCGGCACGGCCCTATCCCGTGGGACAGTATGCACAAAAAAAACAGAAGAACAGTATGCACAAAAAAAACAGAAGAACAGTATGCACAAAAGAGAGCTGAAGAACAGAATGCACAAAAGAGATCAGAAGAATCAGTGCAGACAAATTGTAATTGTGTGGCTAGAACTAGCTTTTTTTAGCGTTAAATAGCTAGTTTTTAGGCTATAGCTATTTGCTTTGCCATATTACAATATATCTTAGCTTTCTTTTCTTCTCATATCTAGCCATAGGGTGTTCTATTTTCACTCATACATTTGACTATAGTGGTGCGGGCCACTGATGTAAAGGAACGGGGGCCGTCTATCCATTTGGACCCCCTTGTAAAAGAATGCAGTGGAAGAAGGCTTTACATCCCCCGGAAACTCCCCCCTAGAACCTCAACTTACATTGCTGTGGAACGCATTCCACTCCGGCAAATCGTGCGAGAAGGGCTCCCGCTCCTCATTACACCCAGCGGAGCCCGTGATGATCTGTATCGGTGCCTTGGGATTGGTATAGGGTGCCTCGGCACTCCCATTGTACACCTTGTAGTTGTAAATGGGCCACAGGCGGGTGTAGAAGTGCTCGTGGGCAAAGAACTCCACGTCCACGCCGTGCTTGAAGAACAGATCCTCCAAACCAAACCACTTGAGCATGGGCAGGCCCTGGCGAATGTACGTCTCCAGGTTCGCGTTGCAGTCGTACTCCTTGTCGTCGCTGCAGTACATGGGCCTATGGCCGTAGGTGATAATCCAGGGACGCTTGGCCCGGTTCTCGGGCAGATTAGCCTCGGCCAGATCCCGCTCCAGCCACTCGAACTGCTTGGTCAGCAGCTTGAACCCATAGCTGAGGAAGTAGTAGACCTCCGTGGAGAAGGACACAAAGTGCACGGGCCCCAGGTTGAAGCTGTACCACAGGCTGTCCGTGTTCCCGGGCATATTAAAGCGGGCTCGGTAGTTGGAGAAGTTGCTAGGGAAGAGAAACCAAAGCTAAAGTTAGAGAGTAACCCCAAGACAAACCCCCAATGACCGCCACTCACTACTTCTCCTCGTGGTTGCCCGGACACACCATGTAGGGCACGTAGGCGGCCACCGATTCGATCTGGCGCATGAAGGCATCGCCCACGGCCGCGTTCTTCGTGTCCATGTCGTAGGCAAAGTCGCCCACATGGATGATGGCATCGTACATGCCCCGCTCCGTGTCCTGCTGCAGCCGCCCCATCGACTGGGCGTTCTCGTTGCCCATGTCCCCGTAGATGGCCAGCGAGGGTGACCACTGCTCTCCCGCCGGTGGGGTCTTGAAGTGGAACACCGGCGACCAGCCGAGCGGACTGCCGCAGCTGTACTCGTATCGGGTGTCCGGCTCGAGGTCCTTCAGCTCCACGTTGTGCACGTACTGGGTGCGCTTCTTTTTACCGCCATCCACGAAGCGCTGCCAGGTGCCATTCACCGTGGTGAGCTTATCGGTAGCGTAGTTCCGGGCGAAGTTTACCACCGAGGCGTTGGGGGAGCCGCGAGTGGACCAGGTCACCACAATGTCGCGGAGGTTGTCTGGAAGGGAGTAATTAGGGGATTTGGTTTAAGTTTGATTGAGTTTTTTGTGAGTTTTAAATTAAGTAAGACGTTTTCGAAGTCTTAAAGTAGATGGCAAGGCCTTTAAGTTGTTTTGTTTTCGAACTTCGAAACTTGCTTATAACGTTTTTATTATTTTAAATTAAATATAATTTTTATTAAATTAAAATATATTAAATATTATACATTTAAAGACTTACTGGCCTTGCAAATGCTTCCTTTATATCAAAAGACTTGCTAGGACCTGGGTATCTTATGATAGACAAGACCTACCACGGTTAGCAAGTGGACAGCCCCAGAACACAACCTCAGCCGCACAGAATGCGATACCGTAGAGGAAAAAATTTAACTTTCTTCATAAAATGTCTTCTTATTGTTGGTTTATTGTGATTTTTGTATATTTTGAGTTTACATTTGATAAGATTAGTTATAGGTTAGTTAGTTATTAGTTAAAAATAAGTATTTCGATAAATAATTCGATAAAAATACGTATTCTGATAATAACAAATACACAAGATCATTCTCACGAAAAGCGGCACCATGGAGCAGAAAATACAACTTTCTCAATATCTTTACATCTCATTGTTAGTTTATTGTGATTTCTGTTTATTTCAAAGTTACATTTCATAAGATTAGTGATAGGTTAGTTAGTTATTAGTATTTTGAAAAATATTCCGATAAAAATACGTATTTTGATAAATATTTCGATAAAAACACGTATTTTCAAAAATATTTCGATAAAAATACGTATTTCGATAAAACTACGTATTTCGATAAATATTCCGATAAAATGCGTATTTCGATAAATATTCCGATAAAAACAAATACATTTTTGGATAAAAATAAGCCCAGGGCTGCCACAGAAATCGCTGGAGACTTGAAATCCTTTAAGATCTCCACAAAATATAACACCCCCAGCGTTTTCTATAACAGCCCCGATAGAAACACTTAGGTTGAGCTATAAGTACTTCTTAATACAGAGTTTTGTAGGAAGAGGAATGTAGGTCCCCCCCGCATAGTGTTTGTGTTGTGTTAAATATCACAAAATGGCCTTCTTTCCCAGAGATCAGGCGTAGGGACCATGCTTGTCCTTGATCACCCAGAAGCTATCGATGACCTCGCCCTTCTTGTCGTCCGACACCTGCTCGAAGTACAGATGGCTGGCGTTGTGGGCCTTCAGGCGGAGGTAGCCAAAGTCCTGGCTGTGGAAGGCGCTCCACGGCGGCATGCGCTTTAAGAAGGGCTCCCGGCCCTCATGGTTCCCAGCGGCACCCGAAATGATGTGGATGGGGGCCCCAGGATTCACATACGGCTCGGCCAACGAGCCATTGAATACCGTGTAGTTGTACATGGGCCACATCCGCTCGTAGCAGTGCTCGTGGGCCCACAGCTCCACATCCACGCCGTACTGGTAGAAGAGCGGCTCCAGCCCGAAGATGTCCAGCATGGGCAGGCCCTTGCGGACGATGGTCTCGTGGTTGGCACAGTCGTCGCCGTTGTCGTTGCTGCAGTACATCGGCCGGTGGCCGTAGGTGATGATCCAGGGGCGCTGCTTCCGGTTCTCAGGCTTATTCGCCTCGATCAGGTCCCGCTCCAGCCAGTCGTACTGCATCACGATCTGCTTGAGCCCGAACTGGGTGAAGTAGTAGAACTCCGTGCTGAAGCCGATGAAGTGCACCGGCCCCAGGTCGAAGCTGAAGAACATGTTCTCGGAGCCACCCGGCATGCTGAATCGATTGATGTAGTGCGAGAAGTTGCTGTGGAAACGGGAGGATTAGGGGGTCAGGGGATAAGGAGGCACTCTGAGAGTCCTGGTGCCACTTACTACTTCTCCTCATGATTGCCCACGCACACCATGTACGGCACATAGGCGGCTATGGTCTCCACCTGGCGCATGAACTCGTCCCCCACCTCGCCGTTCTCCATCTCCATGTCGTAGGCAAAGTCCCCTGCATGGATGATGGCATCGTACAGGCCGCTCTGCGTCTCCCGCTGCAGGGCTGGCAGGGAGGCTGCATTGACCACGCCCATGTCCCCGTAGATGGCCAGCGAGGGTGACCAGTTGCTGTGATTGAAGCGAGTGCGGAACCAGTACGTGGCCGACCATCCCAACTCGCTGCCACAGTGGTAGAGATACGTGCTGTTCGGCTTCAGCTGGGAGAGCGTCACCTGGGTTCGTATGTATAGATTAAGGATAGAGCTTGGACCTTGGAAGGGTCTGTGGTTGAGTGAAGAGAGGAGTACCCGGCTTGAAATAACAGCCAGCGGATGCCTTTGTCCCGAAATGAATCATTTTGAAGCATTTCGGAGTTACTTTGAGTCATTCTGAATCATTTTAAGTCATCCTGAATCATTTTTAACCATTTCTGAATTATTTTGAATCATTTATAACATATTATCAGTTATTTAAAATAATTTGGAATCATTTCTGAATCATTCTGAGTTATTTTAAATCACTTTTGAATCATTTCTAAAGGTTATAGATTTAGTTTAAATAGCTTTGGATTATTTCAGAATAATTTCAGAATCATTTTAAGTTATTTAAAACTATTTTGAGTCATATCTGAATATTTTTGAATAGTTTTAAGTTATTTTTAATAATTTTGAATTGTTTTAAAGCATATCGAATCATTTCTAAATCGATATGATTTATTCGACAATATTTTGAATAATTTCGAATTCTTTTTTATTTATTCTACATAATTTTGAATCATTTGAAGTTATTTAAAATTATTTTAACTCACTTCTTAATCATTTTGAATCATTTCTGAGTTAAGTTTCTGTAAATTATTTTGAACCATTTCTAAATCATTCTAAATAATTTTTATTAATTTCTGAATCATTTTAAATTGTTTTAAGTTACTTAGAATCATTTCTGATTGATTTTAAATAATTTTTAATAATTTCTTATTCATTTTAAGTTACTTAAAATTAATTTGAATCATTTCAGAATCATTTTGAGTTATTTTAAATCATTTTAAAGTATTTTGAATCATTTCTAAATCATTCTGAGTTATTTTAAATCATTTTTTTGAATCATTTCTGATTAATTTAAAGTTGTTTATAACTATTTTGTCTCACTTCTGAATCAGTTCAAATTATTTCTGAATCATTTCTGACTGTAGCTGTGATTTAATCGGAGTTTATTTTCGTTGAAGGCAAAGCTACTCACGCGATGAATGTACTGGGTGGCCTTTTTGGGTCCGCCGTCCACGAATTTCGTGGGCATCTTCGCCGCCTTCACCCGCTGATTCAGTCCATCGATGCCGAACTCGCAGATGGACTCATTGGTATTGTCGCGCGTGTTCCAGGTGACGACAATGTCGAGCACGGTCTCTGGAGGAGCACACACGGATTAACTACGGACTTGGCCAACACGTGAGTAAGCCCACAACAAAGGGAACTCAAATTACGCTACTTATGTCTACTTAAATTATGGGAAAGTGCCTACCAAAGCAGTTTTTTAAGACAGCAATTTATTAATCATAACTTAACCCCATATAAAGCTTTATTTTCATTAGGTTTTAAGCAGTTTATTGGTAAAGGGTACAATGGTAATAGTAATGAGAGCATAGTCGGTGGCCCAGGACTATAGGTTCATATATGTAAAATGTACCCGACTTCACCACAAATTAAAATTAAAAGGGTTTACGTATGGATAAACTAATTAACGAATTTCAGGCAAGTAAAGCGCTGAAGGGGCATCTAAAATGTTTAAAATTGAAGTTAAATAAAGGTATTTCTTCTTAATTAATTTACATTTGGGCTAAGTAGTTGCTTTCGGTGCAGGTGCGGAGCCCTTGCTTTAAATGCTCTTAAATGCTGGGCTTGCAAAAATTGGCTAAGTTAGAGTTTAGGTTAAAAAAAAACAGTTTGTTCTGGGCTGATATTCGCTTAAGGAATGTACTCATAGATCTATGTTTGTGATCGAATCAGGTCGAGAATCGAATGTGCGCGCTTCTAATACTGCCAGTTGCTATTGGTGCTTCTTGTGTGTGTTTCCCGGAGACTCCTTCAGCTGGGTTTGGTTTCGTTTCAGGCTCCTTCGATCCTTACTTCTCTTCATAACTGCCATGCCTGGACTTGACCAGCCAGAACTCATCAATAACAGCGCCATCCTGGTCATCGGACACCTGCTCGAAGTGCAAATGAGTGCGATTGTGGGCCTTGAGCCGCGTATAACCATAGTCCTGGCTGTGGAAGGCGCTCCACTCGGGTATCTTGCCCTTAAACGGCTCCCTTCCCTCCTTGCAGCCGGCAGAGCCCGTGACAATGTGCACTGGGGCCCGAGGATCCTCATACGGCGAGTCCTTGAGCGTGCCATTTCTCACCTCGTAGTCGTAGATGGGCCACAGCCTCTCGTAGGAGTGCTCATGGGCCCAAATGGCCACGTCCACCCCAAACTCGTAGAGCAGCGGCTCCAACCCGAACATGTGGACAAAGGGCCAGCCCACGCGGGTCAGGGTCTCCGAATGAGTGCAGTCGTTGTCGTTCTCATTGCTGCAGTACATGGGCCGGTGTCCATAGAGGATGATCCACGGCCGCTCCATGCGGTTCTCGGGGAGGTTGGCCTGGGCCAAGTCCCTGCGGAGCCACTCGAACTGGAACACCAGCGACTTCACGCCGTAGTTGAGGAAGTAGTAGACCTCCGTGCTGATGCCCACAAAGTGCACCGGTCCCAGGTCGAAGCTGTAGAACATGTTCTCCGTGCCGCCTGGCATGCTGAACCGAGCGCGATAGTTCGAGAAGTTGCTGAAACACAGGGACACGCCCAAGATAAGATCCTGCTCCTTTAGAGCTGGCAAAAAATCGATGTTTTGAACTATCGATTTTTTCGATGTTTCGATACTATCGATGTTTCCTAAGCCATACAATTTCTGCTTAAAAAAATTATATTATCGGCAGTTGAAGCCTTGAGTAATGCCATTTTCTCACCAGCTTTAAGGGATTCATTTCCATTCATGATCTAAGCAAATATATACCTTCCAATATTCGAGGGAGTATCATCATGATCATTTCAAAGGCTTGAAATGGAGTCTAATCGGTCAGTTCTATATTTCTTTTAGCCATATTTCTTTTTTAAAATGGAAAAACATCGATAGTGCGAAAAACAATCGATGGTTTTCAAAAAAAGTAAAAAAATCGATAGTATCGATAGTGCTCCGATGTTTTGCCAGCACTACTGCTCCTCCTCCTCCCTACTCTCTCTCTACTCACAACTTCTCCTCATGATTCCCTGGGACCACCATGTAGGGCAGATAGGCGGCCACCGTCTCGATCTGGCGCATAAACTCATCGCCCACGCGGGCATTCTCCGTGTTCATGTCGTAGGCAAAATCCCCTACATGGATGATGGCATCGTACATGCCGCGCTGCGTCTCCTGCTGCAGCCGGGCTAGGGACTGGGCGTTCTCGTTGCCCATGTCCCCGTAGATGGCCACTGACGGCGACCAGTCCGCTGAGCCGGTGGGCACCGTGCGGAACTGGAAGATGGCCGACCAACCGACGGCACTGCCGCAGTGGTACATGTACGTGGCGTTCGCCTCCAGGCCGCTAAGCGTCACCTAGTCGGGGGATGGAGGGAAACCATGAGTTTCTCGCTCTCTGGAGGACTTTTTCAGGGAGTGGAGGTTGGGAGCTGAGGGATCTATGCCATCTATGGAGCTTAAGGGGCTTTTACATCACAGAAATCGTGGCTTTAGTTCTAAAAACAATTAAAAAACGTGTCTAAAAGTATGCCATAAAATATTTTCAAAAGGTTTAAAATCTTATAGCATACTTTTTTTCTCAATTCAAATGGTTTTCTTGCGATTTGTTCTAAAACAATTAAAAAAGTATCTAAAAGTATGCCATAAAATATTTTCCAAGGCTTAAAATTTTAAAGCATACTCTTCGCATAATTTAAATTGTTTTCCTTACGATTTGTGTAAAATTCCTAGTTATTTTAACAATTTAATAGATTTTCCAATATGATAGATCTCTAACTTGGCTTCCCCTTGCTCCTCCATAAATAGCACTCCCTAACCCCATCCTCGACCCTCCTCCTTGGGGATTCTCTGTCATACCCGGTGAATGTACTGCGTGGCCTGCTTTCGGCCGCCGTCCACGAACTTGGTGGCTGTGCCCCGGGCATGCTGGGTGAACCGGGCCTGTCCGGCCACCATGCGGCCGTACTCCACCACGCTGGTGGCCCCCACTTCCGGGTCCGGCGGTAGGCTGCGCGTCGACCAGGTGACCACGATCTCGCTAGCGGTGCGCTCTGGTCCGGAGCAAAGAGCGAGATATCGGAACGGGCAGAAACCGGGGGAAAGCGGAAAAGAAAAGCAAACTTGAGCAATTTCGTTGGGCCAAAGTGAGGGAAAAAAACGTACAAACAAACAACAAACAAGCGGCCCTGTTTTTGTTTTTGATTCAGAAATGGAAAAGTGATAACATTTTCACCTCTAATCGGGTTTTAATAGACGAGCAATAATAGTTTAGCTTCATAAAATAGGTTCAAAGTTAAGGCAAGTCTTTGAAGTAAAGGGAATTTAATTAATATTTATTAAAGGGAAAGTTAAAGAGCAGATTTTAAGTAGAAAAGTTATACATTATCTTCAGATTTGATTGATTTTGTATAGGAGATTTATTTAAAACGCATTTTAAATTAGTTTTCGATAGGTAATGTGTCCTTAAATTCGATTCCCTGTTATCGGAAACATATTTTAAATAGAAAAGTTAAACATTTTCTTCAGCTTTTGCTGATTTCTAAAGCAGATTTAATTAAAAAGCAATTTAAAATAATTTAAATGCTTTTAAATTACTTTCCGATAGGCAATTTGTCATCAACTTCGATTCTTTGTTATCGAAAACGAGAGCAGGGCCGTGTAATTATTGGAATCAAGACCAATTGGTGCTGCCATATTATTTGCTGATTAATTTCTATTGTTTTATGGCTATTTTTGCGAGTAGGCTCTTTTGTTATTGTTTTCTTATCGCTTCCCCCGAACACTAACTGGAGCACAACAAAGCCCGACGACGACGACGTGCTCGGATGACGTTTGGATCGCTCCTCGCGCCCTTCGCGATAACGAGGCGGACCCCACGGGGTGGCAAAGTCTAGGAGTGGGTTCGGCTTCGGCTTCTGTCTTTGTTTGATCACGATATTAGGGGGAGTCCCCTGATTAGGGGAGGGCACTGCACTTCAAGAGCCAAATATTTATGCTGGCGGACTGTTCACTTTTCTAATCACTTGACAAATTAAGCAAGTTCAGGGGTAAATACACAGTATTTACTTATTTTCTATTAATAAATGGGTCTTAAAATAAATGGTTATCTCTGTAACTCTAAGTAAACCCATAAAACCCAGCTTTGTGCATGCTGATCAACGTTTTAGGGGTCAGTAATCCGAACTCATTGAAATCGATATATTAAATTAGCATATTATTTGCAAGGAACTTGTTTGACTTAATTTTTAACGATTATAATATAGGAAAATGATAACAGGGTTTCGAAAAAGCTGAAACCTATCGATTATTGATCATTACTAATCGGTAGAGTGCATTCTTTGCTGACAAATTACTTAAATTAATTAGTTTTTAAGATACTTGAAAGAGAAGTAAAAATGTCTGTCCAGTAGAATGTAATTATAAGAACAGCTTTGCCAGTGACACAAAAATTGCACTTGCAATTAGCTGGGCGTGTTTCTGGCCGGGATTTGGAGCAATAAACCGGAGAGATAGCACCCGATAGCTCACGGGAATTGCGCACTCCCCCAACGCGATCATCAGCGGGGTTGGCAAATGCAAAAAAACAACTCAAATGCACCTTGCTCAGCGCTGG
Source organism: Drosophila asahinai (assembly GCA_008042795.1). Taxonomy (NCBI): domain Eukaryota; kingdom Metazoa; phylum Arthropoda; class Insecta; order Diptera; family Drosophilidae; genus Drosophila; species Drosophila asahinai. The sequence goes on along the minus strand of VNJZ01002809.1, from coordinate 19,886 downwards.
TCGCTTTACATAATGGTATCGTATCGCTACTCACTCACCTCCGAAGGCCAGATGCACTTGCTCCGGCTGATAGTGTACGATGTTGGCCACATCTTCCTTCGCCTCCTTGGCCCATGTCAGTCCCGGCGACGCCGCCAGGAGCAGCAGCGATGACAGCAGCAGGAAAAACTGCTGCATTTTGTTCGATTCTTTGTTTTGTTTTGGATCGGAGTTTGGAATCACAGCAATTAACTGCAGTTTGCAGCTATAACATTGCCAAACTGCGTCGTTGTCAATGTGTTGGCGGCTTCGTTGTGGCGAAAAAAAAAATTGATCCGGTAGCGGGAACAACAATACAAAATGAGCACAAAAATGGAAATATCCAGCAATTTATATAGTGCAGCAACAACAACAACAAACCTGAGGCGGGCAGTGTGACCTTTGGTGGGAGAAACGGAAAATACACAAGAATCGATCGGAGGCAGCCACACTGATTAGGTATTTATCGATAGCTGGGCGATAGGTGGCGCGTTTCTTTAAATCTTTTGTTATCACTGCGAAAATAATTGAAACTTTTTTGGTTTACTTTATTATTAGTTAAATTATTCAAATAACTTCAGAAAATATACTAGAAAGCTGATTAATTCAAGTAAAAACAATTTGTACTCGAAATTGCATACAAAATTATATATATTCAGTTCTAAAGTAAGTTTTTTGACTATTTTGTTGTAATTTTGTAATGTATTTCTTGTATTTTTACACAGCGCCGAGAGTTACCCAAACAAAATGTACACATAATACTAGAACCCAAATACCCTTTAGAAACTCATTAAACATAGTTTTTACAGATTAGCTTTATTATTTAACAAAATGTTTGGAGAATGTTCGGTGAATGGAAGTCACTCTCAGAGAGCTAAATGGAATTGCGCCCGAATCGAGACTCCTGGAAAGGATATTGGATTGTTTTTTGTTCACATCAGCCCCTTCTTAGCAATATACATAGGAGAATATATATATATGGAGTAAGATAAAGATACAGATACAGATAAAGATACAGGTTGGTAGGCATAAATACAGGATAACAATAGAGAGAGATACATGACTTTAAGGGTACCTAACACTAGGATAACTGGTAGTAAATAATATATAATAATAGGAGTAACATTATCATAACAACTAAGGACTTTTGGCAGCCTTAAGGGATACGAAAAAAAAACAATGGAAATATATACGAGTTGGCAATACATCTTACGGATTTACGTATAAGGAAACTAACTACTTCTCGCCACCGGAAGCACCTCCACCGGAGGCACCTCCATTGCCCTGGCCCTGGCCCGCGCTGGGCATGCTGCTCTTGCGCTGCGCCTGCGAGATCTGCACGATCCTCGAGAGCGGCGAGTGGGTGCTGCTGGTGCTGGGCCTCGTGCCTGCCGGCAGCGGCAATAGTCTCTGTGCCGAGGCCGGGCCAGAGGGCTCCTCTGGAACCACACCAGGAGTAGCAGCTCCTGCAGAGGCTGTGCTTCCCCCAGTGGGCGAGGTGGGCGACAGTTCGCGAGCCAGCGGCGAGGGACGCAGCGAGAGGCGTCTCTGCAAAGCCGACTGCGAGGAGGAGGACGGGGACTGCTCCGCCAAGCTGGCACCTGGTGGCGGCGCCTGACCAGGAGGGATCTGCAGAGCCGTTGGCCTCACGCTGAAGCGGCGCCGGAACTTGCTCTGACCCGAGCTGGCACTGGAGGGACCCGCAACAGCCGAAGCCTGCGCCTGACTGCCGCCTGCTCTCTCCGTATAGCTGGGCGGTGGCTCCAGGAGGGATCTGCCCGTGGAACCTGCTCCTCCGGCGGGCGACATGGTGCCCACAATGGTGGAGCGACGGGCGTACAGCCGATTGGCAGCCGCCGCCTGCAAGGACCTTGTCTGATCCCCGGCAAAGAGGGAGAGAATGGGAGGCAGCTGCGGCGGATCCAACCCCGCGTTGCCCATCTTGCGCTGCTTCCGGTTGCCCTTGGAACCTGCCTGCTGCTGCTGTTGCTGTTCGTCCAGCACGGCATGGGTGTGGACCACCTCGAGAGCTCGAATAAGATCCGCTATGGTGGTCTGCTCTAGGACGTTCATGTCCTTCTCGGAGGTCACCGAGAAGATGCTGCTGCGTCGCGGCGCCGCCGTCGAGGCCAGCGAGGAGGCCGAAGCGGTGGCCGGGAAGAGGCTTCCCCGACGCGCGGCCACCGCTGCCATGACCGCGGAGCCGGAACCGGAGCCACTGTTGGCCAGGCTTCCCCGCCTCATCTGCATCTGGGCCAGGGCATGGGCGGTGGGCGGATACATGCTGCCGCGGCGTGCCGAGGGCGCTGGATTCTGGGTGTAGATGCTCTCGCGTCGCCGCTTGCCGGCAGCCACGCGGCGCTGATAGGCTCCACTGCTCGCTCCGGGCGCTGGACCGGCACCATCCTCCAGCTGGAAGCCCAGGTTGGTCAACCCGCCGCCGCCGCCGGTGCTGGCCAAGCTCCCATTCGACTCGAAGGGAGGGGGAGGACCACGGCCATTGCGGAGATAGGACTGGCTGGAGGCCGCGGTGACCGTGTTGCTGTAGTAGTCCAGCGGGGAGCGGGGCTGCTGCTGCTGGGAGGCAATGCCCTCGGGCACCGACACCACCGACAGCTTGCGCTCCACATCCTGCGAGGGTCGCTTCTTCTGGAATGGGAACAGCCGTCGCAGGCCGTCCGGCATGGAGAACTTCTTGACGCGGCCCGCGCCTGGCAAAGGCTTCTCCTCCAAAGCATCCGGCTCCAGGTGAACCATTGGAGCGCCGTTCGGGCGCTGCTGGCCCTTGTAGCGCTGATTGAAGGCCTCCTGGATCTGCTGGTTGTCGCCGCTCCACGTCCACTCGTTATGGACATTCGAACGCAGTGGCCGCTCGCTCTGCCAGCGTGGGGCCTCCAGGTTGAAGTCGGAGCAGGCACGGGCACGGGGACGTCGCGTGGTGGAGAACTCATTGACCGTGGAGAAGGACCACTCGCTGGCCAAGATCTGAGAGTCGGAGAAGCCGTGATAGCCGCCATAGAGAGCGGCATCCTCCTGCTCCGCTGGCGGCGGCTTTACCGTGGCCAAAGCACTGACCACCTTGGCCAGCAGATCGGTGGTCTGGCGGTATGCCTCCGCCGTCTCGAATGTCTTCTCGCGGTCCAGCTTGCTCAGCTCCGTGTCGGAGCTGGCGTGGATCATGATGCCGGCCTCCTGCTGGGCAGCAGCCAGGTCGGCGCACACGGAGAAGGCACGCTTCCGGCTCGGGATGGGAGCTGGCTCCACGCGATACATGCTGAGATCCGGACAAGAGGCGGAGCGAGGCAGGGTGTAGGCGATATCTAGGTCGGTGTACACGGGCTGAGAGGGATTAATACGGATTCAGGATTGGAATTCAGTTGCAGATCAGCGTGTGAAGGTGTAGAGTTGAGTGTTTGGACATGTAAAGAGAAGGCTTGGCATTAGTCTTTCGGTGGTCAGTGGTTTCTCTGTCTATGTTGGGGCTGATCTGGGCTAGCACTGTCTATATATCGTAGATCGAAGATCATAGTTTGGGTAACGGAGTCCAAGGCTTCACTCTACTTACGATTGCGGCTCTTCTCTTTCTGCTCAGCCGGAGCCTTATTCTTCGGCCTCTTTCTATTTCCCTTTCGACAAAACTAAAAACAGAGAGCGGGGCTTCATCAGCATCATTCGGGGCTTTAACTGGGTTAGGACTTGGCCAACAGGCTCAAGGGAACGGACCGCTTAGTAAGACACGTGTACTTAGGGGAGGGGTTAGACATTGAAGGCTTGAAACATTCCCAAACAAAATAGGGAAGCTCTCTGTGAGGTTGATACATATTTTCTATAACTAACCATTAGTTAAACCCTTGAAGGATATTTATATAGGGGGTAATTCCAAAATTTGTGGTATTATTATCATGGGTTTACCTTTTCTTAAACTAAGACTATAACAGTAGTATAACAGCTATAGAACAGTAGTATAACAGTTAGTTTTCATCAGTTAGTTATTTCCCAATTATATAATAGATTTTATGGTAAACAATATATATTCTAACCTAGATTATTTAAATTCCCAAGATAAAATCAGATCTAACCCCAAAACCTCTATGAATGACTTTAGTTTAGAGCAGTTATGCCCAGGCAATACATGGACGTGTTAAAAAATGGAACGTTAGGTTAGAAATGAGAAAAGAAATAGCTAACGTATGCCTGCAGAGGCTGGGCACAGAAATTTGTTGACTGTTTTCAAGTTAATTAATGATATTTTCTGTTAAATATTACTTTTAAGTTATATCAAGTTAAAAAACCCATTTGTGTGCTTAAGAAATAAAATGTAGGATTAGATATGAGAAGAAAAAAATAGCTAGCGTGTGTCGGCAGAGGTTGGGCACATAAATTTGCTGAATCGCGAGTCGGAACCCCGTTAATTCATGATATTTTCTGTTAAATGATTATCTTAAACTATATCAAGTTAAAGCCCATAATAATTCAGTTATTTTTCTATATAAAATATAAGGAATATAGTATATATTCCAGTGCTGGCCCATGAATAATGAAGAATGAGTACTCTCGTCGTTCGTTTACCTTCACTTTGAGGATATAGAGCTCGTTGAGCATGCGCCGGAGATAGCCCACATCTTTAGTCACTCCTGTCCAAATGCGATTCTGGGTGGCCTTCAGATTGGAGGACAGCTGCTGCTCCAAGTACGCCAGCTTCTTGCTCTGCAATCCCCTGTTTCATGCCAGAATGTCCCGAATGTGGTTGGAATGGTTGGTTTGGATTTGAGAGAAGGGATACAGATTCGGTTAAGGGCATGCAGGACACGCAACGCAACGAAAGGCAACCCCAAGGACATGCGATGGACAAGCCACTTACCGGGTGATGAAGGTCATGATCATGACCAGGTAGCCCAAAGAGAAGATGAACCAGACAATCACAAAGATCTGATAGACCACGAACCAGCCGCCAAACTCGCGGGGCTATTGAAGGGGAACAAACTTGATTAGAGTCCAGGAGTGACAGGCTTTAAGGGGTTGACCCTCACCTGATTGGGTCCAAAGGTGGGCACAAAGTCACCAAAGCCAATCGTCGTGGTGGTGACATAGCTGTAGTACAGCGAGATGGAGTACGGCCAGCTCTCGAAGTAGGTGAAGACCCACGCGGGCAGAAGCAGGAAGAGAGCTATGCCCGGTATCAAAGCAATCACCACCGTGGTTATGAGACCTAGTTGAGGTGGCACGTAGTGCATGTCGGTGGACATCTTGTACTTCTTGTAGCGCCTGTAGATGGCCTCGAACTGGAGCAAAGCAAGTTTAGACCCTGATCTTTCCAGGTTAAAATAGTTTCCTGACTCACCGTTCGTCCAAAGTACTCTCCCAAACCCGCAAAGAGGATTCCATTGACCGGAATGCCAATCACGGAGTACGCAATCATGATCATCCGCCCGGCAAAAGTTGTTGGGGATATATTGCCATAACCCACAGTGGAGCACACCGTAAAAGCAAAGAAGAAGGCATGGTAAAAGGTCCAAGTGTAGGGTATATCGTGCTCATCCTTGGTGTAGTCCGTCACCGGCTTGCCACAATAGTCCGAGATTCGATCCAAAATCTCGTTCTGTGTTGTGACATTCTTGTCCGACAGCTCCTCTAGGAGATAGGCTGCTTGGAGGGAAAAAAAAGAAAATAAATAAAAGATAAAACCCGGCCCAATGGGGCGTGAAATCAAATCAATTTTAATTGGGGAGAACCCATTATAGTTCACGTGTCTATCCAAATCCGATCCGGAAGCTTTCCGCTTTCCGCCGTAGAACAAAGCCACTTCCTCCCTGTTTTTTGTGGGGGAAAACCGTTACGTTTTCAGAGATCAGTGATCGCCACAAGGTAGTGACCCCCCCCCCGACTGACTGAGTGCTATATTTTACACTAAAACAATTGTGGCTGCCGCCTGTCACGATCACGATCATGACCTGACCCCCGGACGACGTTGCTCCGGTTGATTGAAATGCGCTCAGAGCGAGATGTTTATCCGGCAAATACATTGAGGGATCGTGAGTCGGACGCGTCTCTTGCTGTAGGTCGGAAATGGAGACCTTTAAGGAAGACATTGAACTCAAGGGGAAGTATACCAGTCTACCGAAATGATCTCATAAGGAACGGTTATCTACAAGCTGCATGTGTATCACTATCTATCAGTTACTGAGTGATATAAGCAAATCAAGGATCGATTAGGCGATTGAATAACCCAATTTCATAGGAACAAGGTTGCGATTAGGCTATCAGCAAAGGTTTACAATATATTCCATTCCATTCATTCAATCTCCATTGGACTTTCTAGTGATCCTCCTCCAGCTCCAGCTCCTCTGTTATCAGACACTCTCGGGCAAGATCGAGGCCAGTCTAACCTTTATGGCCAAGTTCATCAGAAACTCGTGTCTGGCTGCTGCTGCTGCAATCATTCAATAAACCTCGGTTCCACCTGGGGTAATCTTTTAACGAATTGCATAATTCAATAAATGCCACTGGGACCTGCACTCTTTTTTAGTGATCACAACGGGACACAATTGGGGGCAATTCAGGCATTAACTGCCGGCAAAATAGTCACCATAATCCACGGATGCCATATAAGAGCGAAACGTTACAATTTAATCGCCTTTGTGGCATCTTGATTGCCGGCAATTTGTTCATACAAGTCGATCTTTATCTCGAGTTCTTGCAAGTCCTCTCGACTCTGTGTATGCCTCTGAATGCCTCTGATTATCGCTGTGATTGAGTGCCGCGCATGGGCCCCGGAAAAGTTTCTGTGTTTGTTGCAAACAAATTGATAAATTAATTTAATTAAAGCCTGACAGCAGCTGGTGATGAGAGCTAGAGCGATCATCAAACCCAGCGAGAGGTGGAGGTCAAGGTGCAGCAGGCAGGCAGTGCATTATGCAGAACGAGCTCGAGGATATTTTAATATATCAAAATATTATTATAAAAAATGCTGGTTTAAAATCCATACTTCAAGGTTACCCATCGAATTTAAAATACTTATTTGGTGACTTGACTTTTAAGCCCTAAAGACTTTGTAAATATTTAAAGGTATTAACTTTGCAAGTAATTCCTTTTCCTATAATCCCTTTTTGCACATCCTGTTCTGCAGTTTATTTAGCAAGTAAAAATAGAACTAGAATTAGCATATAAGACTAGTTTCCTTGCTAATTAATACCTTTTAAATCCACATTTGTCAGGAACTTGTAAGCTAGCATAGCTCTAATATAGAATAAACATCCCTAGATAAATCCCCACTGAACCCACCTCCTTATACCTATAACCCACATTCCACACTGATCAATCACTGGGGTAACTTTAGGTTGGGTTGGGAGATCCCTCCCTCAGTGTCATCGCCTGGCCAGTTGGTTACCTTATCGGGTGTCAAATAGCTCAAACGCCATCATCATCACATGTTTGTGGACACTTGAAAGTCATCGGCAAGCCAGTGGTGGTCATAGTCATAGCCCCCATAGATTGTCCAACGTTTAACCAGTTCAAGTGTTGTTTTCAGTGTCCGTTGGGGCCAGTGATTAAGGTGACTTTGTGCCTGCTTACATATGCATATAAATAAGTGACATGACAAGTGCCGGGGGCATTAAATGGGGCCTACACAGAGCCTTCGATATCGATCTTATCGCTAGGAAATATCCTCCAATTGGGCCTCCACTGACTAAGCTTTTAAGGGCAGGGACAGGGACAGGCACTGATCACTGATCAGCGATCTAGTAGAGATCTCGATTTGAGAAAGCCTCACGTCTTGGGTCGATGGTTACTAATTAGAGCGTTTATGGGTTATTTATTCGCCTAATTAGCACATTTTATGTGCTGTTTAAATTCGGATTTATTGCAATTGAAGTGGCATAAAAATAAATACATCCGAGACAGCGACTTAGCGTAGATATAATCGCTCGATCTAGATGTGTATGTGGCATGTGTCGGTATATAAAGGTCGCACTGTCGTAAAGCTCACACTTTCCTCGAGCATTTACGCACGTTTTGCCAAAAAAAAAATCTAGGAGGGGGATTTTGAACTCTATATTCATTTACATTTCCGAATTGGCTGCTAAATCGGGTCTATGTTTACCATTTAACATCTTTTCTATGGAAATAAACCATCTAATCCATATTGCAATGACTTCCTGCTATTTTTAGCCCAGTTATCTGTACTTTGATAATGGAAAACCAAGCTAATCTAAGGTCCCTAGGATCTTAGGGTCCAATTAGAGACTTGGACATCTTCTAACACCTCCCAGAAACATCAACATCAAGTGGGTGGATCTGGTCTAGACTCTGTAGACTTTCTAACAAAGTCGTGGGCGAGCATTTAGTTTTGGGGAATGGAATATCACATGCTCTCATCCGGATCACGCGGATTACTTATGACTCTACTAGCCTTCCATAGATAGTTTCTTTGGCAGCTCACCCACCGTTGATCTCGATGCGCTCCTTCAGCTCCTCGGCGCGCGCCTCCTTCTCCTCGCCGTGCTCGATGTGGTAGTAGATGGCCGCCCCGAACATCAGGTAGGATATGTAGAAGATGAGCAGCAGGATCCATCGGTTTGGCGACATGCTCGTCGGGGAGTCGCTCTACCTGCAAGGACACACAAACGCTACAGCTACAGGATGCCGGCTAGAAGGTGGGTCAGGTTCGGAGTCGGAATCAGCAGCGGTAATCGAAGGCAGATCGGCGGAACACAGGTTTCTTGTTGTCTGTCGTTATTTATGGTTGTATCGCCGCTAATCGGAGCTTGATTGCGATTGCTCAAGTGGCGGCCAGTCGGTCGCCTTAGCGGTTGTCTCTATATATGTCCCAATATGTGTTAGATAGGCGAGAGCAGATATCGGACAATACGATTCTGCTGCTCTACGGTCAAAGTTTTAGGTCTTTCTGGTGGTTTAAACAGGAGATGGGGATTATGGGAGTTGAAATATTGAAAATATTCGAAATCTTGAGATGGTATCCTGTTTAAAATTAAGATTTCAGGGGATCTTCAGAATGTTGAGTTGGGAAGAGCTTAGAAAGAGTAATTAAGGTTCAAATATTAAGTTAGATCTTAAAGATCTTAAAATCTATTCAAATAAATTTTCTAATTTTTTATTACCTTAAGATACGCATTTTAGGAGTTGAAATAATGGAAATATCTAAAATCTAGCGATGGAATCTTGTTTAAACTCAAGATCTTAGGGGGTCTTCAGAAGATTGAGTTGGAAAGAGCTCAGAAAGAGTAATTAAGATTCTATAAAGGGTCCTACGGGACCAAATAATTAAGTTAGATCTTTAAGACAACGCAAAACCAATTCAAATTTATTTTCTAAAATGATATTACCTTAAGAGGATCATTTAAGGAGTTGAAATATCGAAAATATCGGAAATTTAGAGATGGAAACATGTTCATTATCATGATTTAAATGATCTTTAGATGATAGAGGTAGAAAGAGCTCTACAAAGACCAACTTATGGTTTTTTTTTAATGTACTAGCAGCTCATATATCCAAGTTAGACCTTGAAGAAAATCTAAAACCTATTTAAATAGATTTATCAAGATGATATTCCCTTAAGATGTGCAATTAAGGAGTTAAAATATCGGAAATGTAGAAATGGAAACTGGTTCATGATCATGATCTTAGGAGATCTTTTAAATATACATGTAGAAAGAGCTTTACAAAGACCAATTTAAGGATCTTCTAAAGGTACCAGGATATCATAGACCCAAGTTAGGAACTTAAAGGAAACCCTTAGACTCTAAATATATTTTTAAATAACTTTTACCCCAGATTTCTCAAACGTAGAGCACCCTCCTGCCTATGCAGTCACCACCTTTTAGTGGGGGTTTTCTTTATTTTTGGAAAAGCACGCGCCTTTGCCTGTCAAGAGCGACCTTCTCCTCCTGGTCAGATCGCAAACCGCTGGCGACGTCATCACCGCTGCCCAGGCTTACACCTATTGACACTTCTAATCATATCTCTCCCCCCGGGTCGGACCTGGGCATGGCTGCTAATTTTCCACGATTTGTCGCGCGGTGCAAAGTAGTCCGCTAACGATTAGCGACCGCCGCAGACGTTGCCCTCTCCCAGCAGCGTCTTATCTCGGCCAGTGTCTGTGGGATCAGAGAGGGGCCAGGTGCCCGGGACCGCTGTGGGTGTCAACCGATGTGCTGCAATGCCAATTAGCGATCGCGAATGCAAAAAAAAAATAAAGCAAGCACCAAAAGTTGACAAATCCCAGCTCCAAAAGCAATACAAAACCCAAAGCAGGTGTCAAATGTTTAGCGTTAGTCATTAGCCAGTGATTAGGGTCCTTAGTTCGGAAAGACATCGTAAAGATAAGTACCGCCGCCGTCTCTGGATTCTAAACTTATCGTAGATCATCATCCGAGGACAGTAATACTTCCGTAATACCCCAATTTTAGATCCAATCAAACCTATTGGGCAACATGATGAAAGTCCCAAAAGTCCCAGTCATTACGGGGCCCATAAAGAGCCTGACTAATGGCAGCTGATTGGCTGCTAATGGGCGATTGATGAGGGTTGATGGTGAAAGTTCTTACAATATCGTAAAGATAAACGGTAAACGATGTCGGGGGCGCTTAAGTCATCGCCGGTTCTTACAGTATCATAAAGATAAAGGCGACGGTGTTCGCCCTAATGAGTTCATGTTGGGGTAGTTCGTGTGTGGACCCTACGCGTCGCGATAGAACAGGTGGAATCCCCCAGGGCCCGCTCGCAGAGATTCACGTGAATCGACGACTAATCTGGCGGCCCAACTTCGGTTAGATCGGTACCTCCACCGCGTATCTGTATCTGGTAGAGACTCTTCTCATTACACGCTTGATTACATTGGGACAATTCGAATTGTTTATTTTCTGCTGTTCTAGTCAAGTGATCGCCGCTGATAACGATTCTTCGCCGTTGCCGCAGTTTTAATTATTATTATCGCCTCTTTACCGTATAATTTCTATTAAATTATCTATGGAGTAAGTGTTGTTTTTCTTTCTAGCCCGTTTTCGCATTTTTTCGGTGCGACTACAATAATTTGTTAACAATAAAATGGTACAAAATCGCCGTCTATTGGGCGCGTTCCTCGAGCACTGACTGGCGGCGGCACTGGCGATGACGCCGTTCAATGGAAGTCTTTTCATTTATTGTGTTTCCTTTTTTTTATGTATTTATTTATTCCGAACAAACATTTCGATGACGCTGCGGCTCTGTGTTGCCAAACGATCTTTTTAACGCTTTTTTTTGGGCTTGCCCCCATGGTGGAATTCTTTGCGAGTGGAAATTTCTGCCAAAAAAATTAAGGGGAAGTCAGGAAATTAAAGCCGAAGGGAAGCAATCATCAAGAAGGATTTTCAATGAGTCTTGTGTAGATTTTGCCTTTCTAAATTCTATTTACTTCTTTCTAAAATAAGGGTTTCTGAAGCCCAAAGTTCTTGGACAAAGTGGAAACCCTTCTCACCCATTTTATACAGTCTAATATGTAGATTTTGCTTTTATAAATGCTACTTTCATCTATCTTTCTTCTTCTCTACTATTTTATACAGTCTAATGTGTAGATTTGGCTTTTATAAATGCTATTTTCTCCTTCCTAAAATTAGAACTCCTGAAGCGGAAACCCTTCTCCCCTATTTTATACATTTCTAAGACCTCTTCCCTCCTTACCAACCTTCAAAGACCTTCAATGGCAAAAACGTGGCTATTTCGCGCTCACCCACTCCCCATTGTAAATCCATAAAATGGACCCAATCTTTATCAAGCCGAACCGAACCCAAGTCGAACCCAAATCACAAAAGAAATCAACAATGGCAATGATAAACATTCGATGATCATGTAAATGAATCAAGTCAATGTTTGACGTCAAGTGGAGTGTAGACAACAGAACATTTAATATGGCAATAAAATCGTTTACTAATTGATAACCAACAGACTCCATTTCGTGGCGACCGTGATCGCCATCAACATCGAAATCGGGGGCAATTTACCTAAAAATAGCCAAAAGGATCGATCGGATGATCATGTGCATTTCCCAGAGAGAAGCCTCACCTTGGTTACGTGCAGAATTGGGGGATAACTCTTATGCAGTCGCCGTATATAGGTTTGTACGTATATTATGTGAAACAAAATTATTAAATACAAAAATATTTACATATACCGACGCTAAATAGTCGTATAATCGATAATAAATAGCGGCAACGGCAAAATGAACACGTTTAGTAAATAATCGCAAAAGTTGTCGAGCGTCAAGAGCCGTGCTTTATTTCTCACTCGGGTCGGGCATAAGGTGAGGAAGATGGATGGGGAGGAAAATCTCTAAGAAAAGGAACAAGAATCGCGGGCATTGTCTCGTCTCTCTTTCTCTCTGTCCCCGGGAGTCTGAAATCTGTAAATCTGGGTGGAAATACCAGACAGGCCTACGTCTGTCTGATGAGGCTATTGGGAGCTAATGATGACATTGTTTTACAAGCCGGGCGGGGGCGCTATGATTAATTGAATTGCGATCTATCAATGTCTCTCGTCTCCCCAGTCTCGGTCTCGTCACTGTCTTGGGTCTAAGTTTCTGCTCTTGGTACTCCTTCTGAATTGATAAGACTACGCGTCAGAGAGCCCAGAGCTAAACACAGCAATTAATAACTACAGTTGGAACATATTTTGATTGATAAATAAAAAGGGGAGTGATTCCCAGTTCAAAACTATGTTATGTTTAAATATTTGAGGGGGTTTCTTTAAGCCAAAAGGAGTTCTTATTCCAAGGGATAGCATATTTTTCTGCCGGACCTCTGCTGGCACACACACATTATGCACAAAAGAAAACGAAAGAATCAGTGCCCCTTATTATAGTTAAATGGCTAGTCTTTTAGTCAGAGTTATTATTTTACCATATTACCGAAAATGAAAGCTATCTTATTCTAGTATCTGGCTTACTCGAGGTCTAGGTAGTTGGCTTTACCTAATCATGTCTTTTTCCTGGTTTAAAGAGTCTTCATCAGGTGTCATTTGCCCGAAGAATTGCATGATATGTGATAATGACAATAAAAAAATTTAATTAATGCGTATTCCCTTGCTGGGTGGTGCGTATTAAAGAAGCTCAACTGTTAGTCACTCGGTCACATGTATCGATGATTGCGATATTCAGCACCTTACCTTACCAACTGGGTAACTGACTGACTAACTGACTAACTGACTGACTGACTAACCGACTGACTGACTGACTTACTGGCTGATTGACGGACTAAGGAGGATCACCAGCGGGGCTCTGGGACCATATTTGTTTATAAACAAATGCCGAAAAGCGCTCGCAAAATGATGGATGAAAGCAATAAGCCTAAAACCAACGCAAGACGCCTTGAGCCCTGCTGCTGCCGCCTGCCAATCGACTGATCGATAACAGAGGCAACCGTTATAGCTCCGGCTAACGGTTAATTCCGTTTGCGGCTGGGTGCGCGCGTGTTTGTATGTGTTTTGCATATGGCAACAACAGTTAAGCAAACACTTTTGCCCAGCAAAACAATTTCGTTAATTAAATGCATTCAGCGGATCGTTTCATTCATGCCACAGATACAGATACTAGGCGGTGAGCGGCACAGATTGATTGATCGGATTAAGAATAGGCACTGGGAAAAAAAATAACGAAGCCCTAAAAACTAATCTAAAATCTAAAGATCTCAAGGAAGTTCTTAGTTTGGAAAGTAAAAGCCTTGTTCTTAAAATGTCTTTGTAAATTTAAATACATCTAATTCAAAGATTTCTCCTAAGAAGACCTGGAAAGTACTTTTTAAAGAAACTTATTTTGGGAAGGACTTAAGATTCAATATTGGGAAGTTTAATCTTTTTCTGTTTTCAATTCGAAAAAACCGATTTCAAATTCGTTTTTAATTAAAGGATTACATTTCAAACAGGATTTTCCACAAAACGTAACCTTTTTATTTCAAATGATTAGCACAAAATCCACAGGAATATTTCCCGTATTTCCCCCGTACCGTATAACTGTAAACTTTAACCTGTGCTGTACGTAATCGGTTCGTGTTCGATTTCGAAATTCGCGACGTGCAATTAACTGTCCGTTTCGAACTTTCTTCGTGTCCCACTCAGATAAGCCACGGACCAAAAAAACAAGGTGACCACAACAACAATAATAACAACAACAACACGGATGGCGATAATGTCTGCACTTCAGTGAACTGCGATCAGACAGCACTTTCGTTCTTCGATCTTAATTAAATAATTTAATTGATGAATTAAAATTCACACCGAGATCCGCTTCGATTCCACTGTTCCTTCCCTTCTTCCTTTCAGTTGCACTCTCAGGATATACCCACACTCAGAAATGTTGGTTGGAAAAAAAAAACACTCGAAAAGCACTGTTATTCCTTGCACTCCTTTCGCGTGTTTGGTGGGAAAAATCGCGAAAAATCTAAGAGAGAGCTGAGCGATCGCTTCCCAGGACCGTTACCGTTAAGCGGCGCGCGCTGAATTGAAGCGCTGCAGGCACTCGGTTGACACTTTTTGTTAACGGTGACGGCGGCGGTGACGTCGCTCCGTCGCTTCTCGGTTCCCGTAACCGTTCTGATTTAAATGGAACGCTCCAAGCTCACGTCTGTTCCCAGTCTCTGCCGGCGCAGGCGTCGCCGTCAGCGTCGCTGCCCTGCCCTGTCCGTCCGCGAACCGCTATTTCAGTTGCTCTTCTTTCCGTTTCTTTTCCTCCTCGCCTTTTTTTTTTTTGGCACTTTCCAGCCAAGCTTGGCTCTGCCCGTCTCCTTCTATTCCTGCACTTTCAAGCGGGATCGAGTGGGAGGAGGTGGGTGGGGGAGGAGAAGGAGTGGGAGAGGGGGCGGCAAAGGAGCACTACGACACGTTCCGCGACGCCTCCATCATATGACTGGCAACAAAAACATGGCAAAACCCAACACAGCACAGAAACTGAATCAAAATCCGCGAGTATAGCACTCGAAAACAAATCAGAGCAGCAACGACGGAGAATGCAGAGCGGAAAAGCTCGGAAACGCACGGCAAAACGGTATGAAATGGCGAGCCGGAGCGAACGAGACGAAAGCGAACGCGGCATTAAGTGTAATTGTCCCACCTCCTTTAACTGCCGATCGTGTGTGCCCCTGTGTGCGTGTGCGTGTGTGTGTGGGGGGGAGATCTCTAATCCGGCGCTCACTCAATTTTGAGCTTCTCGCTCTTCGCGGGCTCCAAAGAATAAGACAGGTCGAAATCACTCAAGAATCGCTCGGCTTTCGCTGCGTGCCCGCGTATGTGTGTGTGTGTGTGGTTGGAAGGAGAGCCCCTCCCCCGCCGCTCCATTGCGCATCCCTCCACTAACTAAACTAAACTAAACTAAACTAAAAGTACAGAAACTAAATCAAGTCGAAACGACGATCGGCAAACGGCAACTACGAACTACGCCCCCTACGCCCCTTAGAACTCCCACAAGCCGATCGTCGCGAAAAGCAGTGATATTTTTTCGTGTGCTACAAATAATCACTGCTACCACTGGAATACGGAGCAGCACAGTGGGGCAAATCGCTGGAAGGATGAACACAAGTGATCACGGTTAAGTCACAAGAAATCACTATTATCGGCGATACCTTTTTTTTATTTTTTAAAATTTGAAATAAAACAAAATCGCCTTTATCTTTAGTTTTACAATTTAGTTTTTATTTATTCTTTATTTTTTATATTATTAACTTAGTTTACAATTTACATTTTGGCGCATTCTAATTATTTTGTATTCCTTAGAATAAATTTTCTATTGCATAATGATACCAGAATGTCTTCAAAATAAATACTTATTTTCTTTTTCGTTTCCTTACTATATATATTTTTTAATACACAAATAAAATGTAAATATACATACATAGTATTATTATCAAATGTCTATTGTATTTTCCATGTCCCCAATTATTTAACAAGGCATAAAATCCGATTGCCCCTCATTTCCATAATTTATTTGTATTATTTATATCTTCATGGTTTCTTTTTTTAAGCGATAAAGAATGATTTTTGATCAAACATTTATATTGTAATATCTTTTCTTCGGAACTGATCAGGGTTGATAATGATTCGCAATGTTCCAGTGACTTTCCCAAACACACAAATAACCTTGATTAATTGTGAAGTAAATAAAATGTTATAAAGGTTTCCGTAGAACTGTAAAATGCGGTCGTGACATACCCAGTTTTTACGTCAAAGAGACTTAATAGACTGGAATCGAACTACTATCGATCGAGTCATGGAGAATTTTGGGTAACAATTAAAAATTATCTCAAATTTTGAGCAACAGATATTCAGAAACTAATTATTAAAGATATATGGTATATTTCGTGATTCTATCTGAAACATACCTTTAGATTCTTACTCATAAATAATCCTAGATCCCTCATCCTTATAATTCAACACCAAGAACGCTTTATTTAGGAAAATTGCTGAAGTAACTTTACTATCCTTTGGCGAAATATTATTTATTTATCATTTATAACACTCTTTATTGTACTAATTACCCTCTTCATAGATGCCTTGCCATTACAAACCATTATCTCCGGTTTACTCATTTCGACCCACTGTGTGCTCTGCTTTTTCCGTTTGATCGGCAGTCTGCCCACCGACGACGACTTTGGCAGAAAATACGGCAAATACGGGCCGGAGACCCCCACCCAGACGCAAGTGGGCGCCCAGCCCAGAAGAGAACACACCTACCTGTGGAAAAAAATAAAAAATAAAATAACAGAAACAACGAAAGCGACCACACAATCGCGGCGAACGCAAATGATTTGTCTACGGATTTTAGTGCTTTACGACGGGCACTAGCAGAGCGCAAACTTTAACGTCGTCAACCGGCAGCCGCTGAGCCACCCACCGCCACACCCACCGAAGCCACTGGGACCACCCCGAACCCGAACCCCTCCGATTTACCCACCTTACCTTGATCTTGGGAGCTTACAGGGCCTGATCCTGATGGGGCCAGCGTGACAAGTAATCACTGTCAATGCCAATGTCAACACGGGGAAAAATGTAAATTTTTGATTACCAAGAAAGGTATCTAAAGTTCTTAGGGGGGTTTGTTTAGGTAATACCAAAGGTACACCATATTATTTGTATAGGGAATATTACGAAATTTTGACAATAAAGAACTACATAAAGAAGCTACCCTAAAGGTCCTTGAAAGTTTTTAATATATTGTTCTTTAGCACAAAAATATTTATATTTAAATATATTTGTAATATCCTTTGTTAGCTATAGGTTATATTTCAAATCCTTGGAAAATCCTTTAAATGAAGTCTTTTATTTATTTCCTTAATAACTATACCCAGCTAGGGCTGTCTTATCCTTTTACAACTAACAGGATTAATGCTTTAAGAAAGACCCAGAGCTCCCAGATCCTTTATAAGGACCAAAAATTCGTATTTCTTCATGGAATCCTAAGATGTGATTATAGAACTCTGATCCCTGTGGCCCACCGTGCAGGTGCAATCACTGAGGGCCGAGGAACCGAAACGAATCGAATGGGAACGAGAACGAGAGCTAAGTAAGAGTTGAGTTATCGCCTTCGCTTATTTTTTTGCTCTGCTCCACATTCTATATAGATTCTCCCTCGGATCGATTTTGATATTTTTGCGAGCGGAGAAAGCTCCCCGGAGAGCACTGAGATAGCCCGGGGCATCGCCAGCGCCATCGCCTTTGCCGGTGACAATGATAGTGTTGATAACAAGTGTGCCTCGAGTGCCTCGCACTGGATAAGAGTAAGCGAAGCTTTAGCCGCAAAAAAGTAAAACTCACGATCTCATGGGAGAGCGAGAAGTGGAGCCATGACACCTGGAATTTGATGATGACTTACCCATTAACCATTACACTCTGAAAATTTAAGATTAAAAAGCCAAGAAAGTACTTGGTTTATGCTGAAATCCCTATAAGAGCATACTCCTTTTGAGAACCTCTGAAATTTAAAGAATAAATGGTAACTATTAGGTTTAGCTTTACTTATCACACTTTGTTTAATTTAATCAAGCATTTTAAATTAATTTTTCCCAGTGTTCTTCCCCGAGGGAATTAGATCTCGGTGATCTCTATGATCTGCGTAATGTCAGTATCTCCCACGTCACAGATCGTAATGTAAGGCCCCCCGAACAGCTGAGTTTACTCCTCAAATCAGAGCAAAGCGGGCAAATACCGACTCAGCGAGGTGCTAAAAGATCCCATTTGTGCTCGATCAGTGGAGCCTTTAATTGGAAAGATAAGCTATAGCGCGAGAAGTGCCAGGTTCTATTTACCGAGAGATCCAGAGCAGAGAGGAAGAGCCAAGCCACTCAAGGCCCCGGGAGCTGAGTGGTTTCCACTTCTTCTTAGAGGTTTCTATTTAAATTGGCAACTGATTCATGGCCCGCCTTAGCCCAGAGTCGATAAGCATAATTAATTACGCTGCAGTACGCATGTCTTCCAGCCAGCCAGCTTTGATGTATCGTCGCCGCTCCTTTCGTCGCAAAGTGGCCGCCACAAATCCGAGTGTATTTAAATAAATTCAAATGAATTGTAATTGATGGGACACCAGGCCACCGGGCCCAGGCAAGGTATTTCCCGGCGATTCATGGTTCTTTCTTGGTTGCCGCCCATTGGAGCTGGAGCTGGAATGTTCCTGTGACATCGCTGGCGATGAGTTAGGCGCCCCAAACTTCAGCTAATCAATCAATTAGGAAAGTGATGGATGTGCTCAGGTGAGAAACTACCTAAGGATCATCTTTTAAACACAATTTTTTCACTCTAAATATATTTTAAGATTAAAGGAAGTTTCAGAAACCTAAAAAGACTTAGTTTTCACCTAAAATCTGTTATCAGAAGTGAAATAACCTTATTTATAAATTAATTCGTAGTCATTACATCTAAAAATTAATTGCTAGAAGTGAAATCATCTTAGCTAAATATTAATTCTTAGTCAATACACCTAAAATTCATTTATAGAAGTGAAATATCTTTATTTAAATATTAATTCTTAATCATTACACCTTAAATTCATTTCTAGAATTAAAATAACCTTATTCAAATATTAATTCTTACTCATCGTAGATATTTTATCAAGTATTTATCAGGGGAATGCTATCAATCACTCAAAACTCACTGATTCCGCTTGTCTGTTAAGTAAATTAAGTAAATAGCATTCCCCTTGTGATGGATAGTCCATAAATATCCATCATCATAGAACGGAATTCCATCAAAATTAATAATTTAATACGATTAATCAGTTGTGATATGTTACAAGTAACATAGGAAGTTAAATCTTTCACACCCAAACAAAAAAGAGCTTAACCCTTCTACTCGTTGTCTTAAAATAAACTCAAACAGTATAACGAGTTTAGTATAGATTTAATCCCGAATGATATCAAATGTATCCTCAATAGTATAGATTTAATTCTGTGAATTATTAATTGTGTATTTTCCAGTATTATTTTTATACGAACCTACATCGATAATTCGATAACATATCGCTTTAAGCCTAGTACTCAGACACGCGAACAGCGTTTCTAAGCAGTGAGAGAGAGCGAGAGGTGAATAGTCGGGAAACGGTGTTCGGCAGCGCTGTTTTAAAGGCCGGTACGCAGACGAACGAACGAAATACCAGAAACATACCAGAAAAATACCAGGTGGCGCGAAGGGAGACTTTCGGTATTTCCAGAACGGGGGGAGGGGGAGAATAAAAAATTTAATAAAACGACCTGTTCTCAACTGTTGGCATCTCACTCTCTCTTACTGTTTCTTCACACAATTCAAAAATATAGATCCCGCCAAACACAATAATGTTTTCAAAAGCCCAGTCCAGGCGTTTAGAAGAGCAGATAAAGTTATAATAATTAAATTGGTAGAGG
>VNJZ01002803.1:0-22783 GCA_008042795.1 Drosophila asahinai | reverse complement strand
CTATACTCGTTTTTTTTCGGGTAAAAGTTAATAAATAAAAAAAATGAATAAAATAGAGCGGACGTTTCCTGAAAATTTCAGTAAAATCGGATTATAAACATGGGAGATATTAGCAATAAGGTTCGAATTTTAAAACCCCCCCCCCCCTAAGGCGCTGCTGTTGCAAGCTGAAGCCGACAGGTGGCGCATTCGAGCCTTGGCCGTGCGATATAATGGCGCCAATGTATGTATGTACAATGTAGTGTATGTACATTTTTAAATTGCCTTTTAGTGTGAAGCGCAAACGTTTAGGTACCGGGTATCTCACAGTCGAGCACAGTCGACTGTAGCTTTCTTACTTGTTTAAATTAATTAAATTAATTTTCCGTTTATATTTGAATCTCTCCCTCAGCCGTACGAGATGTACCAATGGACGCACACGGAACAGCCGACGACCTCGCTTCCATTGACACCCGGCAAGCTGGACAAGGTGGCGGCTTGGCCATTTTCCAGCACGCCCGCTGGCCTGCGATCTTTGGAAGCGGCCTCGCTGGCAGGAGCTGGAGCTGCCGGGGCAATTGGAGGTGCTATGGCGGCCACATCGATGGCATCCACAGCGACGGCAACCGATAGCCAGAAGACGCTGCAGCAGATCCTGAAGAAGCGCCTGCTCAACTGCTCCACGCTGGCCGAGGTGCATGCGGTGGTCAACGAGCTGCTGAGCAGTGTGGACGAGCCGCCGCGTCGCCCCTCGAAGCGATGTGTGAATCTCACGGATCTGCTCAATTCCAGCGAGGCCACCATTTATGAGTACAATAAATCGGCCGGAGCCGAGGGAGGATTGAAGAGTTTCGCGGATGCGGGAACGCAAACGGAGGAGTGCGAGGGTTCTTGCAAGTGTGGAAAATCAGCGAAAGAAAGCGACGAGGCAGCCAAGGAAAAGCAGGGAAATGGAGCTGGGGCAGCGCCACCTCCCCCACCTCCTCCGCCACCCGCCCCCGCGCTCGGTGCTCCGCCCCCACCGCCACCGCCTCCTCCCCCGCCCGCCTTTGGAATTCCCGGTCCACCGCCTTTTCCCGCGCCCCCACCAGCTCCTGGCGCTCCACCGCCCCCGCCTCCTCCTCCAGGGAGTGGTGCAGCCCCGCCCCCTCCACCCCCCGCGCCTGGTGGAGTGGGTGGGCCGCCACCCCCGCCGCCCATGAACTCGTCCGCCTCCAAGCCGCTGCTCTCACCCGCCCCGCTGCCCGATCCCGCTGAAGGGAATTGGTTCCATCGCACAAACAGTGAGTTAAATAATATTACATAAATTAATTAAATTTAGAATTCTTAGACAAGTAATTTAAATTTTATTACATTTTTACCTTTAACTTATGAGACTTTTAATTCATAACTCATAATTATAAATAAATAATCAATAAGTAAACAATTCATAATTCATTTATCAATAAACTTGTTCTGAATGAAGAATGATGTTAGTTTAATTAATTAAATTACCTGACAATTAAAGTAAGCAAAATCTGTTGTTGCTTATGCAAAAACTTCATCACTAAAAACATTACTTTTATAGATTTTTTTTATCATAAATCCCATATTTATTCACACTTTGAGCGAAGCAAATAATTAAGCTAAAATATGTTCAGCTAATTTTGCAACAAAAAATTACCCGATTTTTATTTGTATTTACTAATTTTTTTCGTTTTGGAGGCATCCACAAAACAAGCTATTTTTTATGCCGGTCTAATAGAGAGCCTGTTCATTCTTTAAATATTTGTTTAATACGTTGAAACCTGTAATAAAAACTATGTTTACATGTTTTTCAGCTAATTAGCCTTTGCATTACGCACTTCAATTAATATTTCCATACATGTTATAGTCAAACAATCAGAATTAGAATAGTCCTGGCCAGGCCACAAGTGCCTCATAGAAAAGGGAAAATTAATATAATACACTTAAAGAATAAGATATAACAAAGGTGCTTACAATACGAAATCTGAAAATCCTTCCTTAAAAAATATTCAATACCTATTAAAATATATTAATACAGTTTTTTTTTTCTACTTAAAAATTATTTTATTTTATGTTTCACTACTTACATTATCATTTATTTATTTATTCTCACCGAAAAAACTAAAATATTTGAAATAATCGCCTTGTTTTCAAAGTAAATCGATATTTATCAACACAATCTATCGCTTATTCTTTCCAGCTCTGCGCAAGAGCGCTGTTAACCCGCCGAAGCCCATGCGTCCTTTATATTGGACGCGAATAGTGACGAGTGCCCCACCGGCGCCACGCCCTCCGTCGGTAGCTAATTCCACAGATTCCACAGAGAACAGCGGCAGCTCGCCGGATGAGCCGCCAGCTGTAACAAGTGTTGATGGGGCTGGAGGAGCTGCAGGCGAAGATCCGCCCACAAAGGAGATCTGGACAGAGATCGAGGAGACGCCTCTTGATAATATCGATGAGTTCACGGAGCTCTTCTCCCGCCAGGCCATGGCGCCGGTCAGCAAGCCTATCGAACTGAAGGTCAAGAGGGCCAAGTCCATCAAAGTCCTCGATCCGGAGAGATCGCGGAATGTGGGCATCATCTGGAAGAGCTTGCATGTGACCTCCAACGAGATCGAGCATGCTATATACCATATAGACACCTCTGTGGTCAGCCTGGAGGCCCTGCAGCACATTCGGAACATGCAGGCCTCGGAGGAGGAGCTCCAGAAGATTAAGGAAGCCGCTGGTGGCGACATTCCTCTCGATCTGCCCGAGCAATTCCTGCTGGACACCTCGCTAATTTCCATGGCCAGCGAGAGGATTTCGTGTATTGTCTTCCAGGCGGAATTCGAGGAATCCGTAACGCAATTGGTTCGCAAAATAGAAGGGGTATCGCAGCTTTCGCAGCAATTAATAGAGAGTGAGGACCTGAAGCTCGTCTTCTCCATTATCCTGACCCTGGGTAACTACATGAACGGGGGAAATCGACAGCGCGGACAGGCAGATGGCTTTAATCTGGACATTTTGGGCAAGCTGAAGGATGTGAAGTCCAAGGAATCGCACACCACTTTGCTCCACTTTATTGTTCGCACATATATTGCGCACCGGAGAAAGGAGGGAGTGCATCCGTTGGAGATTCAATTGCCGATACCGGAGCCACCGGATGTGGAGAGAGCGGCGCAGATGGATTTCGAGGATGTGCAGAGGCAGATAACCGAACTTAACAGGAAGTATGCAGGTGAGTTTGGTGAAAAATCTAAAGAATGTATATAAGAAATAATACATTTCCCTTATTTTAGGTTGCAAGAGAACCACAGCCAAAGTTCTGGCCGCCTCCCGACCGGAAATACTAGAGCCCTTCAAGTCCAAAATGGAGGAATTTGTGGAGGGAGCGGACAAATCGATGGCGAAGCTCCGCCAGTTACTCGAAGAGTGTCGCGAGCTGTTCGTGGAGACAATGAGGTTCTATCACTTTTCGCCCAAAGCCTGCACCCTAACCCTGTCCCAGTGCACGCCCGATCAGTTCTTCGAGTACTGGACAAACTTCACCAACGATTTCAAGGATATTTGGAAGAAAGAGATCACCATTCTCTTGAATGATTTGTAAGTTAATCGAAATAAAAAGATCTCAAAGCTAAGATATTAAATATTCAACCTTTTGCAGGATGAAGAAATCGAAGCAGGCCCAAATCGAGTCCCGTCGCAACGTCTCCACGAAGGTGGAGAAGTCCGGACGGGTTTCGCTGAAGGAACGCATGCTTATGAGGCGCAGCAAAAACTAGTGGCTCTCTTTCTCTCTGCCCACAACGCGATGATATATTTTTAACTGTAATGCTTTTTTATTACACATTTAGTGCTAAGTAAATTTCTCGTTACATGAATTCATTCTCTGCTATTTTTTAAGTTACAAAATTGTAAAAAATACAAAGAAAACTATATGCAAGCATGGCTCTAAATATTAAATGTTCTCGTGCTATTGTGATCGTAATTACTGAGTGTTTTTTATTAAAGGATATTAAAATTAAAAATAAATATTTCGGAATATGTAAAGTATTTCTATTACCTGATCTTCTTCATAAATTCAAAACACGCGCCACCTTTTTGAGGTATTTTCCAATACTAGCTTTAAGCGGTATTTAATAAATGGTATTTTTTAGGAGACCCTTTTGGTATATTAGTGTAAGGATACTTTGGTCACACTGCATCCAAGAACCAAAACAAAATTTGTCAATTTCGTAAATCTACGTTTTTATCAACTTTAATTGAACGATTTCAAAATGCACCGCTCCCATCCGAGTATCAGTCGCCGCAAGCACCTAATGAAGGAGATGATGGAGGATGACTACGCCCTGCCCACGGAGCAGCAGCAAATCGTGCGGGTGGTTAGCAGCAAAGGAAACAATCTCCACGAGGTGGAAACGGCCAAGACCGAGGCGGAGGAGAACTTTCTGGGTGAGTGTGGGGAGTGACTGGGAAATCGAGTAAATAATAATAATTAATAATCCCTTCCCTTTTCAGTTTCCATGCCCAACAAATTCCGCAAAAGTATGTGGGTGAAGCGTGGCGATTTCCTACTTATCGAGCCCATCGAGGAAGGCGATAAGGTTAAAGCTGAGATCTGTAAGATCCTCACCACCGAGCATGTCAAGGAATACACCAAAGCTGGCATTTGGCCGGATAAATTCGCCAAGAAGCCAGCCAAAGAGGAGCTGCCCAACCAAAATCAAGATGATTCCGATTTCGAGGATGATCTCACGCCCAACACAAATCGGCCGCAGGAATCCTCCGATGAGGAAGAGGACGAGGAGGAGACGTCCAGCGATGAAGACTGAATTTCCTTAGAGTACACAAATTCTGTAGTTAAGATTTTTTAAACATTTGTTAAGCGCCACCTCACAAAAATTAAAAAAAGCAAAAAACTGCTCTGTGCTATAAACTAAGTTGTTATTTTTGTAAATGAGTTCTCCAAGAGCCCAGTTTGAAGTTCAAAAGTTAAATGCAAGGTTAACCTGAATAAAATTAATTAATTAATTAAAATAATCGATAAAAAGGTTTAAAATTCAGTGCCTTTGCTTATTTTTAGGGTTTTTATGCGCCACAGTGCATTCATCCCCAAGCAAAAAGTGTACAGCTTTAGCTTATTTTGAGAATTTTCATGCGCCATAGTGCATTCATCCGTAAAAAAAAGGTTACAGCTTTTGCTTTTTTTAGGCTCCATAGTGCATTTATCCCTAAGCAAAAGGCCTACAGCCTTTGCTTATTTTTAGGATTTTTATGCGCCATAGTGCATTCATCCCTCAGCAAAAAGTTTATAGCTTTTATTATTTTTAGGATTTTTATGCGCCACAGTCCATTCATCCCTAAGCAAAACGTGTTTAGCTCTTGCTTTTTTTAGGGGCCATATTCATCCCTGGGCAATAAGTTTACAGCCTTTGCTTGCTTTGAGGACTTTTATGCACCACAGTACATTCATCCATAAGAAATAAGTTTACAGCCTTTGCTTATTTTGAGGACTTTTATGCGCCATAGTACATTCATCCCTCAGCAATAAGTTCATGTTTTACAAAATTGTATTTTTGTATTTATTATTTGTTTCATTTGTTCTTTTTTTGCATCGGTCTCTTCTTTACTACGTACAATCCTATAAGTTTAACAAAAAATAATTTTTTTTTTTGTGTGCTGCAATTGCTACTTGTAAGTTGTGTTGGCTGATCTCTAAAAATGGTTGCAAAAGCTACACAAAAGCCTAGACATGAGACATTAATTAATAAGCGCGGAGATCGTATCCTTAAAGCGTTCACTCCTTATCATCATCGTTTATTAACTGGGATTTTTACGCTTCTATGCCTCGCTATCGAACTGAGCCGACTCGTTGGTGTCCTTCAGTTCGGCTTCGTTGAGTTCCTCGATCTTGGCGGCGGCAAGCGTCGTTTCGTGCTTCGATTCCAGGGCCAATGTGGAGGGCCTGGTTTTGGTGAATGGAAAATTGGTGAGGTCCTCTATTTGGGGTGTGTGTACGGCTATCAAATCGGTTTGAGTGGAGCTGCAATCGCTGATCTCGGCCTGCTTCTTGATCACGTCCTGGGGCAGATTGCACACCATGGTCAGGCAATTGACGATGGTGCCAATCGAGCTCTGGAGGTTCTGCACCTGATCGGTGAGCAGGGTGCAACGCTTGGCCAGATCGTTGACCACGGCGGCCGAGTTGCGATCGAGACTCATGCTGCCGGTGGAGTCCTGCTCGTTGCTGGTGGAATTCGGCTGCTCTGCAGCTGCGGCGGGTATGCCCTTGGGATCCACCTCCATGGTGGACACCTTCTTCCACAGCGCATTGATGGCCTGCATCTGCAGCTGCTGGATCTTGCGCTCGTTCTCGAGCTGGGCCTTGGTCAGCAGCATGTCCTTGCTGAGTTGTCTGGCGGAAATAAAATTGTTAAGAGGGATTTCAATCCCTTTCTATGACACTTACTGTATGTACTCTTGAGTGCGACGCTGTTGCAGCCTCTCGGCTATATCCTTGTTGGTCTTCTTGCGCGTGTGATAGCCACGCCATATCTTCTGAATAGTCACGGCCGAGGACTCTGTCACGTGCTCGTTCAGCCGCTCCGCACAGTTCTCGCTGTTGGCTCCGTTCAGCTTGTCCAGCTGATCCTGCAACATCTGCTGCTTCTGTGCAGCCATCTTACGGATTGCCTTCAGCTTCTCGGTGTTGATCTGCTCGCCGTCGTCGTCAGTGCTAAAGCCGCCCGAGTCTATCATCATCGTTGAGGTCTGCAACTTGTCGTTGTGGGTTTTCCCAGCTACCTTCCGCGGACTGCTGGAGGGGCTTTGGTTTCTCTTCAACTGCGGACTTCGTACCCGCGGCAAGTTGAGTTTGTTGTCTGTTTTTTGGGTTGTAACAAAGTATAAATGTGAGTTGGGGGCTAGAGCTAGTGAATTAGTGAGTTTAGTGAGTTAGATGTTGCTACAAGCATTGACTGTATACAACTGGCCACCTTTGTTCTTGTTGACTTTGGTTTTGTGCAGCTGCGAGTTCAAGGCCCCCACTGTCAGCCTTTGGGCCACGGCAAGGGGACAGACATCCGGACTCATCAGGGTCTCCGGCACGGGAACCATCTTCGATGCTGCGGCCAGGGGACCTCCGGAGGGGGTTTGGCTGATGAACGTTTGATCTGAAGAAGGGAAATATTATTTTTAACTTAAAATATATCTCTAAAAATGTACCTTACCATTATAGGGATTGGGCGTCATATTCCTGGGCGTAGACTCCGTGGAGTTGTATGTTTTGGTGGTCACGCTGCTGGACATGCCACTGCCGGCCAGCGAGAAGCCATCGCCATCGTTCTTAATGTTCTCAATCAGCGAGATGCTCATCTGCAGCGAGTGATTCGACGAGCCATTGTCGCTGACCAGGCTGTTGTTGCAGCTGCTGTTCCCATGATAGCTATTGGCCATGGACTCGGGCGATCCCTGGCGGCCACTCAGGCGGGAGACTGGGGAAAGGTAAATTATTATTTGAATCAATAATTAACAAGAGAAAGCTCACATCTGGGCGACTGTATCCGACTCGTGGGCTTCTTGCGATGGGATGAGGGCGAGGTGCTGGCCGAGCTATTGGCATTGTCCATGATCTCCTCCTGCAGCTGCCGCTGATGGTGTTGCGCCTTGCTTAGAATGAGGCGCAGCTTTCGATCGTTCTCATTCTCTAGGGCCTCGCCCACCAGCGGGCAGTTGGAGCTCAGGTATTTGGCCAGTCCGATTTGCTCGCCCACACGAAACTGGCGGCCACGACCCTGGCTGTACAGCCACTCCGCCTTCAGGCCCTCGATGGGGGCCACCACATAGCCATCGATGTACTTGAGATTCATGCACCAGTTCAGCACAAAGGGGCGGTAGTCGAAACCGCTAAAAATAAATTTAAAAATTAAATAAAGGATAAATAAAGCATAGGAAAGCACTCACTCCATGCTATTGGTCATATTGACACAGGGATTATCCGATATCGAGATGCTTAGCAGGTTGCACAGGTGCGACAGCGTGCAGATCTCGTTGAGATCGGTTATCCCGTTCTTGGCCAGCGTCAGGGTCTCCAGCGAGGTGGGCAAATATTTATCGCATTGTCGCAGATGCGTCAGCCGGTTGCCGTGCAAGTAGAGCTCCTTGAGATTGCGCAAGTAGGAGACATCCGAGATGCTGCCAATGCTGTTCTCCGCCAGATTCAGGCACTCCAGATTCACATTCGTGTTGAGGTGCTCGATGGTCTTGATGTTGTTCCCCTCCAGATTCAGCAGGCGCAGGTGAATGCACTCCTTCAGGCCTTCGATCGATAGGATGCCGTTGAAGGAGAGGTTCAGTTCACGGAGGCAGTGCAGCCTGCAAACGCCATACATGCGGAGTAATTGATTTCGGGCCAGGGAGAGCTGGAAAGGGGGTTTATTTTACAATTAATTAAGGCATTAAGATTTAATACTTACCGTTTCTATCTTGAGGTACGAGTCTATGTTGTCGATCTTCTGCAGCTCGTTCTCATCCAGGATGAGCTGCCGTATGCTGTGCGCATCATCCTGCTTGGGCACCTTCTTCAGCTTCTGCTTGGATAAATTCAGGATGTGCCTTTCCTCGCCACTTTCGTCGCCTGTTTTGTGAAAAGGAAATTGTGAGGATTAGATAGAAGTATTGCGGGGAAATTCAATGGAAATCTGAATCAAAAATCGATTAAGAAAGTTATATAATAAATTATGTTAAGTTATTATTATTATACAAAATATTAAGAAATGCCTTATAACAATTAAAAAAGTGTACAAAAGTATTTTTATTATAATTTATAACATACTTTTGGATTTAATTTTAAATGATTTTCAAACCTCAATAATAAATATAATAATTAAAAGCTGTAATTTAATAATTTCTGATAGCTTCTGCTACAAAAATCATCTTAGATTTAAAATCAATTAAAAATAGTGGCCGAAAGTATGCTACAATATGTGACTATAAATAAATACGAGCAACATATTTAATTGCCTACTTTTGTGCATATTTTTAAATTAATTTCCGATAAACCTAAATTAGTAAGCATATTTGCAACCGATGTTCCACTGTATCTACATTTGTAGCCAAATTGATGACTTCATCGGGGGGCTGGCCTTCACAGGGCTGGAGAGAGGGTGGCAAGGCGCAGGTGCGTCTGTCCTGACAGGACCCTTAACATTCCCAACGCCCTCCCGTAACCCACATAACCCCCACCTCCCCCTGAAAGCAGACTGCAAATTCCCATACAGTCGCCACAAAAACGCTTGCTTCCCGCTGAGCACGAACAATAAGCAAAGTCAATGGGAATAAAATTAGCTAATTTAACTGTAATAATTACCACTCATTTTGCGAAAATTCCAGCACTTGTTACCGCACCAATTCGACTTTCTTTAAGTATCAATTTTTGGCGTCGCAGCGAAAAATCAATGAAACGCAACTTTTTCTTTCTCCTCATGCAGCAGCCTTCCAGCTCTCGAACTCCATGTGCCTGAATTATCCAGTTTGATTATTCCAATTCCCGTCAACTGGGTTATTTCTCGTTTTTGGAATCAAGACCACGTCATGGTAAATTAATTAAATGTAAAGTTTATTTTTTAGCGCCGTAAAATGAATTTTTGTTTACTATAGCTATTAGTGTGACCGCAGCGGGGCTCTCAAAATATACCATCAAAGAGAGGAAGAGGAAAATACTAGTTTTTGTTCCAAATATACCAAGTAATGGAAAAAGTCGTTAAAATAATACCAAAAGGTTTTAATTTAAATTATTTTAAAATATAGATATTTAACTTAAAACTAATTAAGTTTTCCTATGAAATCGAAATTATTCCTAAAATACAAGTATTAAATACTCCTCATGGAATATCGTACTAAACGCTTTGATAATGCTTTGAATATTAGTTTCTTTGGCTTTGAATATACCAAGTGATGGAGAAAGTCTTTTAAATAATACCATTTAATTATTTTAAGATATAGATATATAACAACAATATAAATTAGATAGTTTCTCGGGGAAACGGAAATTATTCCGAAAAGACAAGTTTTAAATACGCCTCATGGGATGTCGTATTAATTGCTTTGGTAATGTTTTGAATATCAGCTTCTTCGGTTTTGAAAAAATATTTATTTTAAAATACATGTGTAAATAATGGGTTCTTAAAAACGGGTTCCCAAAATATGTTTATCTTGTATAAAATAATAATAAAATAAACTAAGGCCACAATTATTTTTTACAACTATCACATCACGAAATGATGCATTTTCTTTATTCACTTTCAATTTTTCTAAAAAATAATTGCATAAAACACAAAACACGGTCCACTTGGCTGCTGGATCTTCGAAATATATGGTATGGACGACTCGTTAGGCACTCAAAATATGTATATCATCCCCTTTGAGTCTAACCAGAAAATAATCTCTGCTTAGTTAGAGGGACAGAATCGGATTTTAGTAACTTTATTTGGCGGAGACCACTCCAGCGTGAACTTGAACGGGATGTGGGCGAGGGCGAGGGCGTGGGCGTGGGGGTGGCTGTCGGGAACGGGAACAAAAGCGGAAACGGAAGTTGTAGTGATGATGATCTCGATATGCTGTTGCTGTTGCTGATGCTGGATTTTGGGTGCAAGTGGGGGTTCAGTCTTGGATTCACGACCTAACCTCGGAGGTGTCCGGACTGGGCGCCACCACCGCATCGCGGCTGTCCACCGAGGCGTCGGTGGTCTTGAGCAGGGCCAGCGTGGTGGCACCATCCAGAACCTCATCCTTTCGTACATGCAGCATATCGATCTCGGTAAGTGCCACATTTGGTTCCTAGATAAGAAATATGACTTGAAAAGGGGCTACAGCGATAGCGAATATTATATGGGACGGAATGGGCATTCACCTTCTCCATGGCCGCGTCGGACACCTGCAGATGGTACTTGTCCCGGCAGAAGCGCGACAGCAGGGCAATGCCCATCTCCCGCTTCTTCGCGTACTTCGATTCCCAGGCGTCCAGCAGGCGGTTGTAGTAGCGCGCATTCTCGATGTACCTCAGGTAGATGTGTGTGTCGGCGGTGGGGAAGATCCGCTCCAGCGGCTGGCACCTCGCCAACTCGTCCTCGGCCACGATTAGGCAGCGCACATCGTCCGGCAGCAGGTTGTCCAGAATGGTGTCCACGTACTCCTCCCGGAACTCGATGCTGCGGTTGGTGTACTGATTGTGCTTGCGCACCTCCTCCGCCGTCAGGCAGGTGGTGAAGATGCGCTTGTCGTGGCACAGCGGCCCGCTCAGATTCAGCTCCTGCAGGATCTCGGTCTGCTGGTGCTCGTTCAGCTTCGGCGGCACCTGATACAGCGCCGTATTGAGCACGGCCTGGATGAGCGGGCCCTTCACGTGCAGGTCCAGCGGCAGCTCCGAGTGCAGCGAGGGCGATATATTGATCTCCAGCAGCCAGGGCACCAGGTTCTCATCGAGCAGCACATCAAAGCCGAAGAGTTCGAAGCAATTGTAGCGGAAGTTCACGTTCTGGCGGTACATGCGATTCAGCCCCGACTCCCCGCTCACGATGCCCTTGATCACCAGGTTGCGCAGCGTGGCCCACAGACGCTTGGTGTTCACCCCACGATTCTCCAGGCAGGACCACAGCGATTGCAGGGTCCACTTGTGGCCCTGGCAGGCATTGAAGTCCTCGTTCTTGGCATAGTTCTGCGAGAACTTGTTGATGCTGTAGTTGGTCAGGTGCATGCAGCGCTCGTCCAGGTTGCTCAGCTCCGAGCTGTACTTCACCGAAGCGAATCGCGCCAGCCCGTCCTTGTACATGTATATCCGGAGTGGGTTGATCGAGGTCAGCACCACATACAGCCGCATGTCGAACTTGTTGTCGTTGATCAGCAGCGGGCGCTCAATGTACCTTTAAAGGGAGGGATAAATCGAATTGGGAAAAGGTTTAATGGGTGAATTATGAGACCCACTTTTGCACCACCAACGGACGATCCTTGGGGAACTGGCTCCACTTGTTCACAATGCGAATGCCGGTGCCACGGGCACTTGCTGGGGGCTTGACAATCCACTTGGTGAGCTTGGAGGCGTTCTTGGGCCACACCTGACGTAGATGCTCCAGGTCATCAGGCATTATGTAGGATCTGGGTAGATAAAGGAAAATATAGGCCAAAGGACCCTTAGCTGGCTGTAACCTTCTTACTTTTGCATAAAGCCAAACTCCTTCTTTCCGAATTTCTTCATGTTATTGTAGATACTCCGCCACATGGTGTCCTTGCGGCCAATGCGGAAGGATCCGGGTATGTGGTTGTACTTTTGGTGGGACCTAATGGTCCTGAAGCCGGGGCTCTTCATGTGCTTCTCCCACACGGCCATCCAGTCGGTGGTATCTGTTAGGGAGATTTAAACTAGAACCCAGAGAGGACACCTCCATTAGCCAAACTCACTCTTAATAATCCGGAAGCCCGAATTGAGGACCACGCGCTTAACGATCTTGGGCATCACCGGACTCAGCTTCCATTTGAGGACTCGATGGAGGGCTGCCGGCATTGGGGGACCCTTGTCGGCGTGCGAGGTGAAGTTAAGGTAGGGCGGTACGTGCGGGAACAGGCTGGGCGAGAGGATGGCATCCGGACGGAAATAAACCGATGCCTCAGAATCCACGGTGGCCACCGACTCCTTCGATGGGGTCTTTCCCGGCATAAAGCGCGTATGCCGGCTCTGGCGTGACTCTGAGCTGTCCTCCTCCAGGAAGAACGGCGTGCCCACATACTCCTCCTCCGAGTCCGAGTCATCGTAGTTGTTGATGTCATCGATAGCTAAGGAGGATTCATGTATCTATTCCCCCAAGATCAGGAAGCTGCCTCTCTCTCACCTGCGCAGGGATCCTCTTCGTGCTTCCGATCATGATCATGACCCAGTCCCTTGTTCAGGGACACTCCCACATACTGAGAGCTGTGATCTCCCGCCGGCATCCGCTGGCTGGCCAGGTGATGCTGCTGATTCATGCGCGGTGTCTGGGTGTACAGGGAGGCGTAGAGGCTCGTCTCGAGGGCGGTGGCCGCAGACTTGGTCAGCCCATTCTGCGTGAGCAGCCTGCTCTTCTCCTCCTGCTGCTGCTGGAGTATGCTGCTGCCATGAAAGGTGTTCACCACAATCTTGCTGGGCGGCGACGGCTTCAAGGTCTGAGTACTCGAGCAGGATATGCTCGAGATGGCCACCTTGGGCTGGACGGGAGGACTCAAGGTGGAGCGCTTGCTAGCACTGACATTGCCGTTCCCGCCGCCGCCATTGGTGGTCGAGTTCTTGGCACTGGCCTCGTCCCGGGCGCGCTTCAATAGCATCTGGGCGCGTTAGTTTAAGCGAAAGCGAAACAAGGAACAAGGAACACGCAGAGGGGAATGGATATGGATATTTGTTAGTGAAAGGAATTCGATGAATTGGTTTAGCTAAAACATATATTACTTTTTATAAAAAGGAACTAATGACAAGATGAGGGAATGTCTTTATAGAAGCAAAGATTATTCGGTTAATAGGCAGAGGCAGAGTTTAGTTTATAACAAAAAGAAATAAAACAATTAACAGATATTCATTTTAAAATAATTATTAGACATTTACATATTTCCAAAGAGAAGAAATACTTTTAAAATCAATTAAGAAACTCTACAAGTAGGTAAACTTCTTCCCAGTTTGTACACAAAAAAAAAAGAAAGAGTTTAACCTTTCTACGCGTTGTCTTAAAAATCTACTCAAGCAGTATAACGAGTTTAGTATAGATTTTATACATCATATATCAAATGTATACTCAATAGTATAGTTTTTATACTCTATAGTTTCAATTGTGTATTTTCGAGTATTATTATTATACGAATCTACATCGAAAATTCGATAACATATCGCGTTAGCTGGAATTTTGTGCTTTTCTGTTTGTCGCGTTAGTTTTAATACTTTTGTAGTGTCAAATTAATAAATACCTTATTAAGATATTTTAATACTCAAGAGTAGAGAATTCATGTAACAATAGTTCAGATTCTATAACAATTTTTTTTTTTTAGTATTTTTTCAACATATTACATTGATCTAAGCAGCTTACACTCACCTGGACTTTCTTGTACGACTCCGACTGGAGCACACTGTTGGCCACAATGGGTGGCCCGGCTGCCGACGTCGCATTACTCTTGGGAGCGGAGTTCGAGGATGGAGCCGGGCTACCTCGAATGCTGATTCGCTGCGGCGCGACCTTCGATGAATCGCCGGCCGACGCACTACTATTGGACATTTTCTCCGGCGTGTGGCGCTTGCGGGGCGAGGGCGGAGACTTGGGATGTTTCTGGGCGGGCGGCGAGGATCGAGTGGAGGCGGTGGCAACGGCTGCGGCGGCAGCAGAGGCAGCAGCACCGGCGGAGGTAGCGGCAAGGGATAGGCCACCGCCAGTAATAGATCCTCCGCCGGCTGTGCTACGATGCTGCGGAGTGCTGGCGGAGAGCCTGCTGCCCTGATTTCGATTCGGGGCGGAGAGGAGGTGTTGGGCAGCGGTGGGCACGTGATTGTGGTGGGTCAGCTTCTTGGCCATGACCATCTTGTCCTTGTAAAGCTCCACCTCCTCCAGCCAGGACTCGTGAAAGTCCAGGATCTCGATGCCCTTGCCGCTGCGCTGCTGGCCGTTCTGCTGATGCGCCTGATGGCGATGATGCCGCCCCGTCAGGCTGTGGTTCTCCTTGGCAGCGGTCCCCGATCGGGCCGACGTCGTCCTCTTCTCGGTCATTTGAGCCATTGTCTACTTACAGATAATTTTTGCAACTGCAGAGGGGAAAGGGGAATTTTTAAATATTATTATTATAGAATATATGAACTAATACAAGTCCTACTCCAGTACATATCTTCCTTTGTATCTTTTCCTCTTATCTAAATTATTTTCATTTAATTCATTTGGTAATCAGCTCTATTTAAAGTCCTTTGTTTTCATTCTTATCTCTGTCGAATTCAAAAAGTGGACATTTGCCAGACCTCTTCTCAATGAAAGAAACACGTTTGTTTGAATGTGAATTGTTTTAAATGTTTTAAATTTAAATTGATAGAAGGTCTTTTATTATCAAGTATACTTTCTTGATTTAAAGATAACGTAATTTTTATTTTCGTATACATATTGTTTTAGTTGTTAAAAGATTTTTTTAATATGTTTTCCATTTGTAATTTTAAAATATTTTATATATAAGTATATTCTAACTTGAATTAAAATAATATATTTTTTGTTGGTTCCTTATTTTATTTATTTATTATTTGCTCTCAAATTGTTTATATATATTTATACTATTCGGGTTAAATATTTTATCTGCACATTTTTTGTCATATTTTGTATATAACACAAAATTGTGTTTATCCTGTTTAATTAATATTTAAATAATTTAATTTATTAGTTTGCACCACTTGTTATTGAAATAATTGTACATTTTCAACATCTTTCCATGTCATTTCTATTTTTTAAGACTTATTTAACTCAAAACAGTTTTCTTATTTACTTCTGGAGTTAGCCCAATTATTTATCAGGGTTTCCTGGTACTTTTTAGTGATTCGTTGGTTTTCCTGGCACTTTTAAGTGGTTTGTGGGATAGGAATGAAGCGAAATAAGGGTTTTCCGCGCAAAAGTGGAGTGGGTCTGCCGAATGGGTTCAAGGTGGTCGCTTTTTGTGGGGCGATGCAGGTGCCGATTGTTCAGATTGTTCAGGATTACTTCACCACGACGACGACGACGGTGTCGATGTGTGTGCGCGGCGTGTCAATGGCTGGCTATTTTCGAAGACTCATGGCACGGCACCAAGATCATCCAACGAGACGCGAAAAAAGAATAAAAAACCAAAGCAGCGCCCAGAATGCGGGGCACACTTCGATCATCGATCGGCAGACGCGATCGATTGCCGATCGATCAATAACAATAAAACAAAAAAAATTAAAGAAATAAAACGGGCGAGCGTGCCAACAACGACTTTCGCCTTCAATAAATGTTTACTAAAATTCAAAAAAGCAAAAGGCGCGAAACCTCTCTTTCACAGCCGGCTTTTGCTGCGGCTGTGTGGGTGTGCATGTGAGAGAGCGCGCGTGTGTGTGTGTGAAGCTGGGACTCACCTTAATATTTTTTGTTTCTTTTTGCATGCGCACAATGAATTTTGTTGAATAGTACAAATAAACCGAGAATTTGTAGACAGTTATCGACACGGGGGACTAGATCTAAATTGGTGAGATTTTGTGATAG
Source organism: Drosophila asahinai (assembly GCA_008042795.1). Taxonomy (NCBI): domain Eukaryota; kingdom Metazoa; phylum Arthropoda; class Insecta; order Diptera; family Drosophilidae; genus Drosophila; species Drosophila asahinai. The sequence continues at coordinate 6,560 of VNJZ01002803.1, read as the reverse complement.
ATTTCCATTCAAAACACGACGGCAGCAGCGGCAAAAACAACAAACAGTGACAGGGATGCCAACTCGCCCTTGTGTCCGATAGCAGTGCCTTGTCTAGCTTCTATCGATATATCGGTGCTTGTGCGATACCAGGGCGTGACATCCGTCGGCGGCGACAAAAGGCGCGCTACTTGAATATAAACTGGAAATTGCAAATTTTGCCACAACAACATCCAATTGGAATCGCTAAGGGACAAGCCAAGATAATCCTAATTTGTACAAAAATTCTCTATCAAATCGGTAAATAAATTCTAATTTAATTTATTGTTTCAAGTCCCAAACTCCATAATAATTTATTTCAAAAATTCGATGTAAAACTCGATGAAGAGTTGTTGCTAAATCTGTTCATTTTAATCTTCAAGCTGGGTCAGTCTCCAGGATTAAAAGTCGAACTGGGGAGAAAAATGGAAGCCTTTTATATGCTTTTTATATATATATGCTCCCCTTCCTGAGATCCTACCTATGATTCAGCAGAGTGGCCAGAAAAATTGGGATTACCTAGGGAATGGTTTATTGAGAGAATTTGGCATTTTTTTAGCTATAGAGATAATTTGCCAATCACACTCTTAACGCCGTCAGCTTTCTGGGAAACTATGTAAGAAATTAAGAAATGTTTTATTTTTTTGGATTTTATTCTAATAAAAACATTAAATATTTAGACTTGTGACTTCGCTTGACACGCTTAAGAGATTATACAAAATGTGCGACAATTAAAGGGAAGACTTAATGACTCAGATGTAAGCTCTCTAATCTTCCAAGTTTTGCTTTTGAAACTAAGAAATGCGTAAGCTGAGTTCCTTCCGTTAAATTAAATTATTTAATTCGAACATTTTTGAGAGCTCAAGCTCAAGAGAGTAAACACTGGAAAAAGAGCGACTTAACTTAAAAGGCAGCGCAAAAACCAGATTGTGTTCATTGAGTTTGCAGCATTGGAACAGAGAAGTATTCCTGAATCTCCGCGCTCCCTGTAATTAATCAGAATAGGACTCGCCATGAGAGGAGAACTTCTCTTTTTCCTGGTCTCGCATTTGGCCATGTTCACAAAAGCCACAACAGAAAGGTCTAACGAACCGATCCTTAAGCTGACACTTACGGATAAGCGTTTGGGAGCCATCGTCAGGCAGATCGATGAATTGGAGCGGCTGAATAGGACCCTCCGAAAGCATCGTCATTCTGCGGCCTTCTCCGTCGGTTTGGACGGCTACATAGAGTATAGCCTTGATTATTCGGTCGGGAATATAGACATTTACCAAACCATTGATTGGACCGATCACCTATACGGATATATAGGGAAATTCGAGATGGACAGAAAATGATACACAAATTAATTTGGCGGAGAGCCGCCTTGCCAATGAGCGTACGGAGTGGAGCATACGATGGAACAGCTCCTGAGTTCTTCGGGAGAGAGGTCCTTCCCCTTCCAAGCCACAATCTGCTCAAATACGTGACCGATGGCTATAAGGTAATATCTCCTCAATATCAATTAGATATCAAAGTTTTATTCTTGAAAACGAATTTGATTGCAGGAATAGGGATATTCCTAAGACTTGCAGGACTCCGCAGTCACCGCAGCAGCATCTGTACTCGCTGTATGGTCCTGGCTGTTCCTCGAGCAGTTCGGCAAGACCGAGGACACCTGGCAGCAGGAAAAGGTGCGGGAGGGCTTCAAGCGCAGAATGAATCGCACTCAGAAGATGATAAAGGACCAAATGATCGGAGCAGATCGAACCGTTTGGCGCTGCGACCCAAAGGATCCCAAGCCCGGAGTCACCTACGATGAGGTCACCCAGCTCCTGCAGGGCTACATCGAGAACGAGGTGGATCTCAATGAGGAAGGAACCTGTCGGCATGACTGCGCCTACTATCAGTCCGCCAGAAGTGAGGGATGCCACGGTGGCGAGTTCTGTTACAAGCAGCCCAGGAGCGGAGGTCGCCTGCACGGCTGCCAGTTTGTGGACTCCGACCTGCAGGTGTGCCAGTCGGAGAAGGACTCACACAGGCGGTACGAGTTCATCCAGGGCGAAGACGGACGCCACCTGGGACGGGCACAAAGCTGCAGCAGGAAGATGGACAAAGCTGAAAGCTGGCACTGGTTCTTCCAGTGCAGCTACTGCCTGTGCCTGTGTGATGAGGAGGGCCCCCAGTCGGATCGCTACTTCAACCTGCGACCAGTGACCGCCGATGTAGAGCGGAACAGGTGAGATTTTAATCAAGGTTTCTAATCAGAAATTCCCACTAACAAGGATCTGTTTCCTTCAGAGTCGTCACTGGACTGCGGTTCGTGAAGCACAATCGCATCTTCCACCTTCAAATCCAGGAGGGAGAGCTTCTGCCGCATGGAGTCATCAACGAGGCTACTCTCTGTGGTCTTCACGAATTCGGGCCTTAATCAGGATGCCGCCCAGACCACTGTGCCCCTCATCGACATCAAAGAAGTGATCTCCAGTCCCCCAGTCCCGCTTTCTGGAATTGGAGTCTACTATAAGGGCAGCGAGGTATACGATGGCTACCTGGCTCCCACGCTCATCACCTACGACTACTGGCCGCATGTCGAGTTGCCCACAATATAGTTGGTGGAGTAGAGAAAGATAACCCCAGAAATCCAAAACAATTTTATTGATTAACTTATCCTTGAAGTGTTTGTTTTTCTAACTTTTTATTAATCGTTTTGAATCATAAGAGGAGTTTATATCAGGATTTTACAACGACTAAATAGATCTGTGAGAGCAAGAATATATACACATTATAAGTTCGATAATCCTTCCCCTGCTACATATATTGCATCAATGAAGTTGCTATTTTTGTAACATTTATGCATTCTTCGAATCGCTTTCTATATATATGTATGCCACTGGTAGAGATTACGGGATGTTTTTGAACCGCTATCAATGCTTTCCTCCTACGGAGCTAAAAGTGAACCAGAATCATACAAAAGGCGGCTCATAACGAATAACCCTCTTAATTAAGTTCCAGGCTTCAAGACCTACAGTTCTTTTATTAAAGTTATATTGCTTTGTTGTTAAAGTGAACACCCAAAGTACAGTTTCCTTTCTACATCATATCGAAATCATTCCGGAAGCGGAAGCGGCCATGAAACAAAGACTTTCTATTTTCCTGACCCTTCTGCTGGCCCTTCAGCTGTTGACGCCTACGAGTTCGCATTGGTTGGCCAATGTGGGAGAGAAAATTGGAAAGGTGGCCGGTAGAACGGGCAAGGGAATCGGAAAGGCGGCCTTTGGAGCGGCCTTAGCATACGGCGTTGAGCAGGGCGTTAGTGCCATCGTTGAGAAAGCAAGTCACATGGATAACCCTCACGAGCAAAGTGTTTCCAATGAGGAGATGTGGCTGGCAAACGTCGGGGCCCGGATAGATCTCATGGAGCAGGCGAACAGAGAGGTGAGCCAAAGAATAGTTTTATTTTGCATCACTAAAATAAAAGTAAATCCCACTCAAGCACCGTCACTTTGCGGACTACACCACGAATTTTATTATACAAAACCTAGAGCAAAATATTCCGATCATGGCCAAGATGAAGGATATCCATGATATCATGGATGACATCTCCTCGCGCTATCGGTGGATGCAGATATATGGGGAGAGGGAGCTCTTTGAAAATTTTACTCTGATCAAATTCGCCGAGGACAGCCTTTCGACGATCCATCAGATAGACAGGATGCATGTAACGCTCCTCGGAAGCGAGGAGAGAACCCATGTAACGCCTAACAATCTGCTGTTCCAACTGCACACCCAATTGAAGGTAAGATATAGCCGTAAATTATAAAGACTGGACTCCAATACACCTGGTTAATGCCTTCAAGGACTCCACCCACCACACCTGCAAGTCGCAGCAGTCGGCCCAGCAGTTTTTCTACCTGCTTCACGAGGAGATCGCCAACACCGAACTGAAGGCCCACGCCATGATTGAGTTCTCCTGGCTGGTGCTCAAGCAGTTCGGACAGGGCAGATTCATCGACGAGAAGAGAGTGATGCGGGAGGCCCTCACACGGAGGACGAATCGCTTGCTAAGGATGTTCAGGAACGTGATGAGCTCAGCTGACCGCACCATTTGGCGCTGCGATCCTACGTACCACTCGCGGGGAGTCACCTACGAGGAGGTCACCCGACTCCTGCAGGGCTACATCGAGAACGAGGTGGATCTAGACGCAGGTGGGAGGTGTCGATACGACTGCGCCCACTACAACTTTGCGAGAAATCACGGATGCTACGATAATATGTTCTGCTCCAAGCAGCCCAAGTGCTCTGGTCACGTGCTCAACTGCCGGCATGTGGAGTCCAACATGGAGGTGTGCCAGTCGTCGTGGGACTCCCCCAGGCGGTACGAGTTCGTTCATTACGAGAGCGGACATAGGTTCGGGCAGTGGGAAAGGTGCGCCAGGGGCACAGACGAAGCAGAAAGCTGGAGACGGTGGCTTTTCTGGAAATGCACCTACTGCCTGTGCTTGTGCGATGAGCAGGGCCCCAAGTCGGACCGCTACTTCAACCTGCGACCCGTGACAGCCGATGTGGGGAGCAACAGGTGAGTGCAATATAATAATAAAACTATATTTATAATTAATAAACTCATTCCAGAGTCGTGACTGGCCTTCGTTTCGTCAAGCGAAACCGCATATTTCACCTGCAGATCCAGGAGGGCGAGCTCCTGCCCCGAGGAGTCATCAACCAGACCACTCTCCAGTGGAAATCCGTGGACGACTACAGACTCACCGAGCGGAATGTGCGACAGAGCGTCGATTACCACATGCTGACCTACGAGAGACGTTCCATCGACCTGGATGTGTTGGAACCAATGAACAAAAACTCCATAATTACCGGGCTGCGGTTCCGAAACCTTGGAGGTCATCTGCATCTGGAGGCCCACTACAGCACCTTCGACTTCCAGAGCGGCAAACTTATCGAGCCAATGAATCAGAACTATTGGGAGACTGGATCCAGGGATCAGGGCAGGTAAGTCTAGCCTTGAATTACAGAACTGATGCCTTGTCGAACTTCTTCTTTCTTCCAGGGAGAAACTCCGTCTGGAGAACACTCACATTTCCACTCGAAGCACCGCCTCTTCGATACCCTTCTCAAGCAGCAACCAGTACATCGATTTTACCTACACGGGCTTCGAGCAGGACGCCGCCCAAACCACGGTGCCCTTTATAGACATCCAGGAAGTAGTCTCAAGTCCCCCGGTGCCGCTATCCGGCATTGGCATTTACTACAAAGGCCGCCAAGGGTACGGGGGCTTCATAGGACCCAAGATTGTCAACTACGACTTTGCTCCATACCTACAGTGATCCAAGAAGTAGTCTGCAGGAACGGGAATACGCATAAAAGGGTGTTTCACTGTAGTGTTGAACACCTGTTTCTTCTGTTTAGTATGATTAAATGTTGATTAAAATGATATCATATAATCCTTTGATATTTGTAATAATAGTTTTTGGGGGCGAGGCTATACATCCAAGAAGTTTCCTGAGTGAGCTGGCCATAAGAATTGTAACGAACAGCTATGCCGCGTGTTGCTTCGCACCGATATATATCGGAAGAGGAGCGAGGTGCACGCGATTGCCGGTCTAGACCTCGTCGGCTAGTGGGTGGGTTCCTAATACTCTTTCCTCTCCCCGCAATGCAACGTCGGGTTATCATAGTTATCATAAAGTGAAGCGTGCTGAAACCTAAAGACATGTATAGGCCGTACATCTCTTCTCCGACGCGGATTCGCTAACGGATCTTCCCGGAACGATCACGGGGCATGGCGGCAACTCATTAGACAAGGCAGCGGATCTCTTACTCCATTATAAACAATTTATTCATATTCACTAACATTTCTCTTCATTTCTTTTACTCATTATTCTTACTCCTAACTATATAATTGGATCTTAAGCTACTAATAGGATTGCTTTATTACTACGTTTAACTTGAAAAAGGAACTTATTCAAATATTCTATAACGAAGCTAGTGACAGCGAGGCAAAATGCGAGCGGCTATCTACCATATAGTAACCGATAAACGGAAAATAATCAATGTTCTTGACGAGTTTCATACAAGTGTATCCTAAAAGCATACGTGGGCTGCTACATATATTTCTGGCCTAATAATGAAAATACGAATATTTATTAAGGAAAATAGTTTTATTGTTTTTCAAAATATTCTCCATCAAGATTTACACACTTTTGCATGCGCTCAAACCAATTTTCGAAGCACTTTTTCCACTCTGATTGACACTCCTCAAAAACATGGTTTTTGAATGCTTCAACAGCATCTTCTGGCGACGAAAATCGTTGACCACGCATTTTCTTCTTGATGTGAGGGAATAAAAAGAAGTCATTTGGTGCCAAGTCAGGACTGTACGGCGGATGACCCATCAATTCGACGTTTTGGCCAGTCAAAAAGGCGCTGGTTTGAGCCGATGTGTGAGAGCTCGCATTGTCATGGTGCACAATGATTCGTCTTCCCTTGTTCGTTTTTCGAATTTCACCGAAGACTTCAGGCAAACAAATGGTGGTGTACCAATCAGA
>VNJZ01002801.1:0-14036 GCA_008042795.1 Drosophila asahinai | reverse complement strand
GAGTATAAAAATTATAAGGAGAATTTTATAGTAAAGAGCATACAGTTTGATGAGGTAAGAGAAGAGTATTGCTGTGATCATTAGGTCAGAGAAAACGTAAAGCAGCACCACAGGCGACTACTTTAAGTAATCCCAATAATTTTTTTTTTAACCTATGTTATTTTGCACAGCCAATCTTTGCTTTTGACATTAAACAAAAGGTCCTTTATAATTTTATATACGTGTATAATATAATCTTAATATTGAAATACACCAAAAAAAAAAAATGGAATTAAAAAGTTAATTACTACGAATTTTACGTTGTCAAATTGTTGTTTTATTTATATTTCACGCATAAATGTATTCAAAGTGTGCAAAGTGTCAACATATATAGTATTTACGCTAAGCACAATTTGACAAACATTTTAAGCTTCACAGCCCACTGTATTTTGTATGAGAATTAGGCAAAACTTTAAAGATTTATTGTGACTAAACTAAGAGCGTCCCCAACATAATTTTTATACCAAAATGTAAGTTGAAACACCCCCTATCTATGTTTTTTTTTTTTAAATTTTTTGGAAGGGGCCCGTATAATAGAAAATTACCAATAATATATGGAGCAATAGTATCTATGGTCTCTCCAAAATTATCGGAAAATATTTGTGGCGGCACTATGAACTCTAGGCCTTGGACAAATGTGTTTTTATATACGGACTCTGGTGGAAACAGTAAAACAGTGGAATAGGTAAAATGATTTGGTCTTTTTCTATATATATATATATGTACATTCAAAAATTATGGTCTAAATTCATTAACAATAAACTCAGATAGGGAATACAACAAGCTGGAAAATGTTGCTATGAATATGACAGAGAAGCTCCTGACTCGCGAGTCGGGACAATGGTCAACACTGATTTAATGTTTAGCTATTACATAAATAATAATTAAATAAATACTTTATAATGTTACAAAATAACGCCTATTTAAGTCATCTATTTAAAAAAAAAAAGCTGTTTTCGTAAATCAGTCCAGCTATAAATGACGACCGAGTGCTGGCAACCCTACTAGTTTGCCTCGCGAAAAGAGAGCACTCTCGGCTTTTGAGAGAACGCGTTCGGCAGCCTTCGGTTTCATTCGGCTCCATTTGGCGTGGGAGAAACCTATAAATACGAGTGCAACGGCCATTCAAAAAAAAATTTTCAAACATTCAAAGTATAACGGCTCGTACCGCTTCGCGCCGGAAAACGGAAAGAAAAGCGTAAAACTGAATGGAATAAACACTAAATTTATAACTAAATCGGCGTTGCGAGTTGACACTACTTGGATATAAACATTTAACTCAAGAACGCGACGCTTTGGATACACCTGGATAAGATAGTTAACTCAACTAAAATTAACAAAACGCGCGTTTTTTGGTTAATAAATTTTTAGAAAGAAAAGAAAAAAGTGTGCGCGCGCTACAAGTGGAAGTAAAACTCGATTTCTGGTTGCAACACACACATACACCGTACACCCAAATTATAACGGGAAGTGGCTCAACAAGTGGCTCGGGGATTATCTAATAAACCCTCCTACCGAAAATCATAGGAATAGTTTATTATACGGGCAAAATATCAATTTTAAAACAGTTTTTCGTGCCCAGCTCGTGTATGTGTGTGTGTGAGTGTGCGTGCGAGTGTTGTGCCTGCCTATGTGTGTGAATCGAGCAACGCAGAACAGCAACGACAACAACAGCGACTATAGCAACAACAACGCTACAACGGCAACGTCAACAACACGCAACAACAATTGCTGTGAGTGCGACGGCGACAGCAACAGCGTGAGTCATAAAAGTGAAATGAAAATGCGGATAAAGCGAGAAGCGCCGTGTCTTCTGTTATTTATGCCAATCCAAAATACCAACAACAACAATCGCATTGGTGGTGAGTATAACAACAACAGCAAGAGCAGTATCAAGTAAAATACAAATTAAGATTACACTTAAACCAATCAAGAGAGAGAGAAAGAATTGCCCGCTCGCTCGCACTCTCCCGCGAGCATTTACCGCTTGGCATGCTGCCTGTTTACTTTTGGGTGGGAGGGAAAGAGAGGGGACGAACACACGTAAGCGTCTCCATTTCACACAAAAAAAAATAAAATAAAGAAGGGGAGAGGAGAGACAGAGAGAGATCAGAGTCAGTTACTTTTTTTCGCTCCATTCGTGACTCACAATTCGCGTGTCTTTCAAAAATAAAAGCAAAAGAAGCGTTTCGATACGAGTACAAATAAAAAACACAAGACAAAAAATGTAAAGCAAAGCAGGTTTCTGAAGCGGCCTGGCAACGCTGAAAAAAATCCAACTGAAAACTAAAAACCCGCTTTGAAACGACCTTTCGAGTACGAATTCATCGGCACAACAAAAGTAATAACAACAACAGCGGTAACAAGAAGCAGGCCCAAGAGGAAGGGAGAAGGAGAAGTACAGGGATGGAGAGAGAGAGGGAGAAAAAGCAACAGCCTCAGCAACAACTTGAAACGAATTGAAGTTGGGGGGAGAGCAAGCGAGACAGGCGGAGAGAGTTGCATGTGTGGAGAACAGGGGCTGGGTGTCTAATGGGTTGCAGCAAACAGAAGGGGTTAAACTTCACCTTAAGTCTACAAAAATATATAATGATAAAGAGGAATTTGTATTGAAAACAACACCTCCTTAAATCTTAACATTGTCTTGGAAACAAAAGCAGGAAAACAGAAACCAGACTGATAACTTGTTTTTAGGAAAACAAGGCTGCACTACTGCATATTAATTCACACTTCCCCCTTTCCATTTTTGTTCTTTCTCTTACCTCTCCATTTTCGAAGAGACCCCCTTGAAGCCCACACACTCCAGACCACCGACGCCCCTGTTCGTGTGCAATGCACTATTGGCATGCGATTTTACTTGTTTTACTAGCGAAAAAAAGAAACAAAATAATTGAGCCAACGTTTCCTGCCCGCGGTGAAAAGTTGGTTGTATTTTTTCTGTGGCTGTTGCTTTTTTTTTCTGTGTTGTTTCTTTTTGGGCTTTTGAGGTCGCTTGGCGGCTGATAACAGCGAATTAGTTCCCCCTCCAAGTTGTTTTGCTTTTGTGCCTCGGCTTTGCCCTGCCAGCATAAAAAGACACTCTATGTTGAATGCGTACAGCAGCTGATAAAGACCAGTCCTTCAACCTACTAAGACCCCTTTCATACACAGAGAGAATGGCTCAAAAATAGCACAAAATATAGGACTTATCTTATCACATTTTCAGTTGATACACTGGGACTTGAATTTCAATCAAAAGTTGAAGGGAGCTTTGGGAATAGCTTAAACATTCACATTACCTTCTTTTATCATTAAAGAATCTGAACTAAAGTAAAAAGTATAGTAAAGAGAAATTCATAAAGTAATCATTTAGGATCTTCAAGATCGCAGATTTTATTAACGTACATAAGAATAACCCTAAGTTCGACAGATATCAGTCTTATATTATTTTCTAAAATGAGTTACATATATTTAAAAATTATAGTTTCAATCACATTTTTAGGCTTTACTACATTTTGTTTACGTTTTATCAACTTAAATTAGTATTTGCGGTTACACAGCGTTTTCTAATTGTGCCCGCTCACTCTGATAAGCGAGTTATTAAGTTGTGAGTTCCGAATGTGGAAAACTTTGGCTTTGCATTCGTCCCGCTGCTAATCAGGCAACCAACTCCAGAGCCGAAATAAATGTCTTACGTCAGTTCTGGCAGGCGGCAATCGAAGCCAAAGCGAAATATTTTTGCGGTTTATTCGAGCGGACTTGGCGCGACAAGTTTTTCGCACTGCTGACATCATGGGGTATATAAAATTAAGCAAATCGCTAACCGCCAATTATAATCAGTTTTTAAATCGCCGTATTAACGCGTGTGTTTCATTTGTGTGTGTCTCTGTTTTGTCTTTGCAGCCAATCAGAAGGACTATCCCAACAAGCGGTCCAGGGAGAATCTGGCATGTGACGACCAGCAGCAGCAAGTGACATCGACGACGTCATCCTCCACGGCAATGAACGGCGGCGGACGGACGCCGCTGCTGACCCGCAGCTGCTCCAGTCCGGCGGTCTACGGTGAGTGAAAGCCAAGAAATTTAATGGGGAACCCACTGAAGAGCTTTGCGATCTCTAGACGGGTTTCACAAAAGGTCTGTGACTCAGTTTGGCCAAGACTCGCGTTTTTTGTCTGCAAATGCTTTAGAGATATCACAAAGGAAAGGCAAATATTTTGGGGAAGTCCGCATCGATTGATGTGAGTATTTTGGGATCTGGTTAGCTAATATCGGTATCTGTCTTTATACCAACTAAGACTAACGGGTCACTGCAACCTAAGGTTATCACCTTAAGAAATTAAAACTCTCAGAAATTGACACATGCAGATTCTGTGAGATGGGGCCAGAAACATCAGAACATGTTCTATGTAAATGCCCCTAGCTAAGGTGAACTTATCCCCCCCTACAGGATTTGGGAACAGATAGACCCCGCCAAAGTGCTCTCCTTTATCAAAAGCCTAGGTGTAGAGGCTCTACCCTAATCCTAAAGGCCGGCACAAAAGACTTAACATCTGGTCGCTGTGCAAGAAGGCCCATGTAATAATAATAATAATACCAACTAAGAAGAATTGAAGTGACTTAGAACCCAGTTAAGTCTCTTTCCCATTGATATTCTACAGAAGCCAACTGAATATTCGATTTGCATTTCTAAAGCAGTGACTTATACGACAGAAATGTATAGATATGGATTTCAGGGAAAAGTATTCATAATATAATTAGGAAATGAATTCTTTTTGGCGCTAAACGGAAGTATTGCTTCGGCGATATGTAGCCATGATTCATAGGAGTTTGGATACCAAGAACGGTTATTCTTGCTCTTTTATCAACCGAGTTACACGAGTTCACCATTCCGATCGAGAGCGGAACTGAAGCGACACTATATCTATTCCAGATCGAGCAATCTCTCGATTGTTCGTTCTGCTGTGTTGCATTTCAGCATGTAGAGTAGAGTAGAGCTGTTTGTGCTTATCATCGCATTTCATTTCCTACTCGGCCTAAGTTCTCTTCCCTTTCCCCCCTTGATAGTAATACATGGCGATAAATTGTCTCAGATTGTCGTACAATCTTTCCGTCATTCTACTTGCCTCTTTCCCTCTTCCGAGCTCGGCTTTAACATTAAAAACAAACAATTTTGTTTTTGCCTCGGCACGTGCTGTGAGATAAATCGCTCGCGCTTATTTTTGCACGTTACGAAATCGAGCGTATGTCTCTGTCTGTACATGTGTATGAGAAGTATGCGAAAAGCAGCGAAACACATGCAAAACAATAAAAACAAAGCGAGAGCAACACAGTAATAATAACAACAACAGCAGAGGGTGTAATACAGTGAAATTTTCAATGTCAAAAGTCTCGGGGCAACTTTTGCATATTACTCATATTTACTCACTGACACTGAGTCTCGGCTTGAGTCTTTTCCACCTGACAGACTTGTGATCGCAATGTGATGCTGGCATGGATTCTAGTCTTCCTATACGATTAGGCGGATCTATTAACAAACTATAAATAAATCAGCATTCAATCAATTGAAAGGAGAGACCCCATTAAAAACACTTTATTTCTAAACCCTATCTCAAATAATGATCAGAATGGATGGGACTTGGAGGTTGCACTATCATGTTATTAAATATATTTAATATTATTAACTTTATGAACAAAAAAAAAACAATTTCAAATATATTTGTAATAGCACTTAGGCCTACATGAGTCACACAAACTCCATTAAAAGTTCGTCACCCAACAGCTAGTCATCAGGTCATTGCAATCTCAAAGGAAACCCCAAATACTAATAATTTCTGTGCAAATTGGAAATACCCTTGAGGGGACTAATTAGCGAGCGATTACTGTAGTGCTATGGCGTCAGTATCACCCCTCCTCCCCCGTAGTGAATCCATTACAATATTTGTTAGACACTCGCGATTCCTGTTTACCCAAATGCCAACTGAGTCACTGTGGAAATATTCATAAAATCCGTTAATTGCATTCGTACTATAAAGCTATATACATATATATATATCACTATTTGTACTATCAGTGTTGGCTTGCGTAAATGCCGCAATGACAATCATCTTTACGTGTAAGGTTCCAATGTGAGTTCCCACCACTGCGATCGTCGTCGATGACTAATGCAAGTGATTTCCGTGTGACCCACAAAAGTGCAGTCGGCCCAAAAAATATATAAAAATACACGACGTCGAGTTGCCATGGCTCTGAGTGCTATCAATTAACACGCAAGCCAATGACAAATAATCGATGAAGCAGGGAAGGGGGTGGCCAAAACCGCAGGGCATATGCTGGGCCCTGGGACTTGCTATTCAATCTAAGCATTACACTTTTCAAATAACTTTGTGAGTAAAGCTTTAAGAAAGCAAAGCTATTTTATAAGAGAGTCCCAAATATGAAGGATTATTTCCATTCTATGAAAGAATTCATCATAATATTAATAATTTTGGTTGCCCCATTTATCAATCATAGAAATTAGTTAAATATAGATTTTGTTTTGGGCTTTTTCGGGGAGTGTAGTTGGACAGTGCACAATTATAGATACACACACACACACATAGAGAGAGGGAGGCAGAAACAATTGCGCGGCTCATTGAGAGTGCTACGAACTCGGGGAACTCGGCCATGAGGCAACGTGAAGCCACCCCAGCCCCTCTGGACGTCCCCTCCCTTCGACTTCGCCCACTGCCAATAAAACTGAACCCAACTGAACCGAACTGAACTGAGACTATACTATTCCGTATGCCTCTGTGTGTGGCATGACTCATGCAACAGCCACAGAGTCGCGTAGAGCCCCAGCAGACGAATCGAAACGAAACGAAACGAAACGAAAACGCCTGCGGAGGGGAGAAAAAAATAAACAATTTGTTGTAGCAAAATTTAGACATTGTACACAACAATAGATACAGATACAGATACAGAAAACAGGGCCAGGCAATGATGATCATCATCTGCCAGGCCAGGCCAGGCTAGACTCGGCTCTTTTGTTGCATGACATCGCGAATTGGCAAACTTCCACCTAAAACCTCCACCCCAGAGAAATACAGATAGATAGATAGATAGAAAAAAAGAGAAGATCGCTAACTAACTAATGATCCAATCCGCATGTATCTTGCAGATATAGAAACACATCCCGCCTCGCCCGTGTTCCCGCATCTATTACTGGGCAATGGCCGCGATGCCGTCGATCCCAGCAGCGTGGGCGCTAACTGTGTGCTGAACGTTACCTGCCAAAGTCCCGAGAATCATCTGCAGGGCCTCAAGTACATGCAAATACCTGCCAGCGATACGCCCCATCAGAACATTAAGCAGTACTTCCAGGAGGCCTTCGACTTTATCGGTGAGTGTTCAAATAATATAGGAGTAAATAACATCCCACCTAGCACAATGTTATCAAACTGTGTATTTCCTCAATCATCCCATCACCATTATAGCCATTTTATTGGTTATTATATTGTCAATAATGATGATATCACGTCCTTTAGAAGTACTCATTATTGAACATTTTATAATACATTATAGACATATTTTTATTTTTATTTTTTTATTTGGATTAGAATGATTATTCAATATTAATTCTCTAAATTTGATCTAATCCGTATTACGTATTAAGATATTTGATTTCATCAAACAATTTCAAAAACATTGATTTTTTCTTGGAAATTTCGAAAGATAGTATGAAAAAATACTCCACTAAGATAAGAACTTGCTTTCCTCGGATAAATTCCGAGTATATGAAAAACTATACCGACATTTCGCAGTTGTCAAATAGAGAAATATCTCCATAACATGGTGAAATTTCCCAAATATTTGCCGGAGATTAGGCTGGACTAAGTTATCTTGTTTTCGCTTGGAGAAGTAATAATAAGAAATTCTGTGGAAGCTAGAGCTCCCCGAACTCAGTCTGAGAATCCGAATCCGAGTTACGCTTAGTCATCATCTTTGGTTACGATTTGCGATTGGCGATTGCTAAACGTGACTTGTTATTGGATGCCTGGCGGCGGGCTTTTTCAGCGGTCATTTGTGGATTTTGCATAACGGCTTTGCTTTGGTCTGGCTTCCACTTCCCTTTGCTTTCGTTTTGGCTGGAAAATTCGTTATTGACTTTTTTGTTTGCCCCTTTTTTTTGGGCTTTGTGCTCTTGGCATTTTGTGCTGCCTTCAGCGCTTTTCCCACACACAAGCAAACACACTATACTTTTGTTAATTTTAAATGAAAATAATAATATGTACACACGGACGAGACTAGCACAAGAACGAGGAAAGCGACGTGCGGCGAGGGCTATAGCTGTAGCCGTGGAATATAATGCTGACGTCAATCGCATTTTTCCATTTCCATTTTCTATGTCCAAAGCTGTTCATCAAGTATTTTTGTTTTGTACTCTTTTCTGTGTTGTTGTTGTGTTATTTTTTTTTATAACCAGCAGCTAATATCTCGGCACGTGTGCACGAGCAGTATTATTAGTGTTTTTTTAGCGTCTCTGATTTAAGTAATGCAAATATTTCATTTAAAACAAGCGCGCGAGAAAAACCGAGTGGGCGGTTTTGGCGACCCCCAAAATAGGTGTCTCTAGAAAGTGGTATTCTTTGTTCTACACGGTAGTGTCTTTCTCGTAGAATTCAGATTTATCACGTATAAGATTTGGTTTCCGAAAGAAAATATGTGTTTAATTTTAAATGTCTTTGACCCAATATGGGTTTTATAGTAAAAATAGACTTCGTAGGAGGTCAAACCCATTTTGGGACTTCTAGATAGTGTTCTAGGAAAGACTTTTATACATTTTTGAATGCTTATAAGGAAGTATTTTTCTAAAAACAAATGAAATGATAAGTAGACTTTACGATATTTTTCTACGTTTTATTAGGACATAGTAATATTTTACAAATATTTACAGCAGATAAATGAATAGAGGAAAAGTATACCAGCAGTTTACACAGCGTGTCCTGAATTAAAGTATAACTCTGATATAAAACTGAATCTAATGGGTAAACAATTCTCAAACAACAAACCAATCTAATTTATAATTTCATAGCGAATAAGTAAACAGAATATAAAAATAATCGTAAACAATATTTGTCACAAAGTAAAAAATTACCACATTTCTAAAGAAAATGATAAATACAAAATTAAATTTATATGCTTGTTATTTTTTAATTTCTGAGCAATTTATTTACTTTGAATTCTTTTCAAGCCAAAAGATTAAAATAATTCTCACATTAGATTAAAGCTGGTTACTAAACTGACTTATGAAAGGATTTATATTATTTAAATTTAATTTTAAACTATCCATTATTTAATTCGTAATCCCCAGGGATTTCCCAGTAAAGACTCAACTCAAAGACTCCCTCTCGCCCCATAGAAGCAATTAGGGTGTGGGGGTAAAAGGGAGCATTGCTCCTTCTTCCTCTTCAGTGCTATTGTTGTTGCTGCTCCTACGCTTATCCACATTCCTTCTGTCTCCTTCTCGTCCGTTCGCCGCCGCATTGTTGTTGCTGTTGCGTGCTGGCGTTGGCAGACAGCATGGCGGCAGCAGCGTCGTCGTCACAGCTGTTGTTGTTGTTGCTGCTGCTGCTGACTTTTAGTGCCGTTACTGTGTTGCGACTTCGGCTTCGGGAACTATGACGTCGCTGCTCCTGCGCTTGGCTTTTCCTTCTCCTTTCTGCTCTCTTTGCTTTTACTCGCTTTGCTTGGGTTTGCTTTGCATAATAGACCAGGGTGCACTGAAGAAAATTATTATATTAACAGGATTGGAAGGAAACATAATCTGGCAAGGCTTGGGTCCATTTTTATTAATTGCTGGACAATGCAATATTTGAAATTAAAACTTCAAACTAAGCAATTTTTAATTAAAAGCAACACAAAATAAAATATTTATTTTGAAAAAAAAAACAATAGTACTACGAAGCTGAAATAGTAAAACGTTAAAATTTTCACGTTGTATAGAATTAATGTGTAATTAGAATTTCTTTTCCAAAAGCAAGTTGGTTTAATTCAATAGTTATTCATTATTTTTCGCGGTGCACACAAGTTTGCCCGGGTAATGGCAACTTTATGCAGATTGCCGGGGCAGCAAACGAGAACAACCAAACGCTAACCAACCGCAAACGTCCTTTCTGATAAGGGTTGTGTCCTCGGCCTCGCTTCGATTTCTGCGCGCCCGCGACTGTTAAACATTTTTCGGCCACCACTGTGCCACGGCGGTGAGTCATCGCCATTCCGTTTTGTTCGTTCACAATGCAATGTGGAACACAGAGAGCGAGACGGCGCGAGAGTGGGAGGAGGCGGTTGTGGGAGGGTGAACGGGAAAGCAGCATCGATTTTTTCTGCTGGCTTCTTATTGTTGCTATTTATTGCGCCGCCAGCGGCACTTTTCACCCCTCTCCTTTCTCTGTCGCTCGGTCGCTGCTCGTTTCTTTTTGGCATATGTTCTATTTTTGTAAACATTTTCGGTTCCTGTTCATGAGTCATCGTTTGTATGTTTTTTTGTTTTGTGGGTTATCCTTGTGCGTGCGGCCTCGAGCGTTGGTGCGGATGTCAGGTGCGTAAGCAGCAACAGCTGCTTTGTATGGATCTCTGCCCCTCTCTTTCTCTCTGTCTTTCTGTCATTCCCCGTCTTCCTTTTGTTGCATCTGTCAGATCAGCAGCTTCCTTTTTGCTCGTCTCGTTTTCTTTTCCACCACCCACTACAGCTACCTCATCTCCCCATCTCTCTTCACCTCAAGTATTATTTTTATAAATGCTCTCCCCTTCTCCCTCATGCTCACCCACACCCGCACAGAACACATTAGTACTCAGGCACGAAGTAACGGAGAGGAGGAGTAAAGGAGGAGGAGGTGAAAAGTATACGTATTCCGTACTGAGTGCATGAGTCATGATTTCATTTCTCGGCTTGTGTTTGTGTTTGCTGTGTGCGCTGCCTTTTGCGCATTCGTTTTTGGTTTGCCGTCGTCACCTTATGCCTATTATTATTGTTTTATTTCGCCTGTATTATGCTACTTCTTCTTATGATTTCTCATTGTTGTGTTGCGCTGCGTTTCGTTTCCATTCATCATAACAGCACTTTGTGTGTGCGGGTGGGGTATAGGAGGCGGAGGAGGGGCAAGGAGGAAGCACCGCTATGTGAAGCAAAGCTTGAAATGAGCCCAACGCCGGCAGAGGCCACAGCGGCGGCAGAGGCTCATTAGGCGGCGGCAGAGTTCGAGGTTGTTGTTATTGCCGTCGTAGTTGTCGGATAATGCTAATGTCATTATGCTGTGTCATTAACATGAATGATAAACTCTGGCAAAGCCACTTGGCCTAGAAAGCAATCAAAGGCTCAATTGTCAGGAAATCGAACGGTATCACACACTTGGATTCACTCCGAAAAACTCAAGTGATCATAACAAGGATTTCACGGTTATAGAGGGAGATCGAACAACCCTAAATTATTATTACTTGAAGATATGATCCATAGTAGCACTGAAGTTCTTGAAAAAAGGCGCCATTTGAAAGAAAAATAAAATTATTGTAAACATATATAGTGTGCCCATGTTGTTATGATTTATGTAAGAAGCATTAAGTGTGAACATCTTGATATTTAATATAATATTGTATTTATTCGATAGTTCTGTAATAAGTACCGATAACACGATTAATATAGGAATGAGGCGCAGCCAACTTCACTTTATAAAGAAGAAGCACAAGAGACAGACGCGCAAGAAATAAGAAATAAAGAATCATTAAAATTAAGGACCATCATATACATTATAAAAATACCCCTTCAAAGATTAAACACACAAAAGTCCAAAATGTATTTCAGCTCTGGTAAACATTTAAAAATTTTAGGATTTAAGAAAAATAAATACCTAATTTAGGAAGGTCATAATCATAAACAAATATGCTCGCAGTCTAAAATAAGGCCAAGGCAACAACAAAACTGAAAAACGGAGGTAAATAAACGGAATGTTCTTGTTCAATTTCGAATATTATTTGTTCCTTCTTGTTGTACTTTCACTGTATCGGCTTTCTCGATCCTTTCTTATCAATAGCTCCGTAGCCTAATCAATTTGTCAAGTTATCGCCACAGTGTCTGTGCTGACTGTACCCTTATAGCGCTTATTATTTGTGCGCCAAGTTATCACCTTATCAGTTAACAGGCCATCAGCTTTTATCTGCCAGCAACGAAGGAGAAGGCCTCTTTGGCAAACTAATTTAATCTATACGGGGAGCATACAATATACTCGTCGGCTACGGGGTTACGTTTACGGGTACGGGGACACTTACGGACACGAGTACGGGTACGGGTTGTGCACACACAGGCGCATAGCCAGCTAAGTAAACTGAAAAACGGAGGCCCCTCGAGAACATTTGGTGATACCACAATTCTATATAGTACATACCTACAGTTGGAAGGCTGATTAGATAAAACTA
Organism: Drosophila asahinai; assembly: GCA_008042795.1. Classification (NCBI taxonomy): domain Eukaryota; kingdom Metazoa; phylum Arthropoda; class Insecta; order Diptera; family Drosophilidae; genus Drosophila; species Drosophila asahinai. Next base: position 1,569 of record VNJZ01002801.1, on the reverse strand, counting down.
TGAAAGCATATGTACAAATACATAGTAAACACAGTTGCGGGTAGGAACATAGAAAGGTTACCATGTTTTTTGATTATCTTAAAAGCACTTTTTAACATTTGTTAATAACATTTGAAATACCAAAGGAACTAAAATAAAAAGTTTTCAAATTACACATTATATAATAAAGTATAATTTTTAAATTCCCCTTGTTTCTTTTTCAAAAATACCCTTCTTTTAATTTTGACCGCCGCTGTACCAGAGTGATAGGTATTCAGTGTGAAAGAGACAACTCGAACAGTCCTGCGACTAATGAGTAATCGAAAATCCGTTGGCAGAAGACAACAAAAACGAAAGAACCAAAAAACCTCGAGGTGACATTTTTGTTGGCCCCCGTGCACATAATTTCAATATTCGTCAGCCGGCTATTTATAAAGTGCAAAAATCAACCGAGCAAAATAAACTGAAAATCTCTTCGCACAGGAATTTCGAATTTGAAATTTGCGTTGCGACTTCGGTTTCTTTTTTGTATTTATTTTCTTTTTATTCTCGTGCCGGGCGTATAAGAAAGGCGAAATTATAAAACACTTAATCATTTTACAGGGAACCACGCCCACGTTCGCACTTCCTTCTTTTCTTCTTACACCTGGAGAAATATTTTAAAGATCACTTATTTCAGAGTTAATGATTATTTTTCCTAGTAAAAATTCAGATAAACGAATATTGATATTAAGATGTTTCAAACAAACAAGAAATTGTTATCGAAGTTTATCTCTGGATTCTTCTTTATTTATTTGATTTTGTTCACTCTCTTCTTATTTTTAATGTGTTTAGTTTTCTTTTTATAATTTTCTACTTAATCCTAATTTCATTTAATCTCGGCGTAATCTTAAGATAAAATGATAAATGCTTTACAAAATGCTAAAAGGGCTACACTATGCCATACTCGTAGTACTCAGTTAATGCTTACATAGTACTCAGTTAATGCTTACAAAATAATTATGGATCTGGTTCATTTCTTATCTTAATTAACTTCAAGTATTATAAAATCGGGTAATTTTCTATTATACGGGCCCCTTCCAAAAAATTAAAAAAAAAAAACCATAGATAGGGTGTGCCTTAACATACATTTGGGTATAAAAATTATGTTGGGGACGCTCTTAGTTTAGTCACAATAAATCTTTAAAGTTTTGCCTAATTCCCATACAAAATGTGTAGCAAACACGCACACAGACAAATGATGAATACACAAAATTCAAGCGCCTGTCTGTGTATCGTCGCGGTACAGTGGGCTGTGCAGTTTAAAATTTTTGTTAAATTGTGCTTAGCGTAAATACTATATACAAGTATGTCGAAATTTTGCACACTTTGAATACATTTATGCGAGAAATATAAATAAAACAAAAAGTAGACAACGTATAATACGTAGTAATTAACGACTTTTCAATATTAAGACGTACATTTGAGTATAAAAATTATAAGGAGAATTATATGTAAAGAGCATACAGTTTGATGAGGTAAGAAAAGAGTATTGCTGTGATCATTAGGTCAGAGAGAACGTAAAGCAGCACCGCAGGCGAAAAATTTTTT